>JABUQX010013284.1:0-31510 GCA_015478945.1 Trachelipus rathkii | reverse complement strand
ATTATTTCCTCTTATTTCTTCTGATTATTTCTTTTGGTTGTTTCTTCTGGTTGCGCAACCTATGTTCTTGGTTCTATCTATTATTTTATTATTATGTATTGTATTTCTTGTAGTATCTCTCTATTAATTTAAATCAATTATAAAAGAAAATGATACTACAGGCGTTATAATGAAAGCCTGCGACACTTAAATTACTTTACATAAATTACATAAATATAACTATTACTTTTCTTCTGAAAACAGTAATAATATATCAATTAGTAACATTATCAGAATTTAAAGAATCTACTACCCGCTACGGCGGTACATCCACCTCTGGTATGAACATACATAAAAATATTAAAATAGTTAATCCACTCGCGTTATATACCGTTCATATAGGTACCCCATATCGATATGGGTAAATAGCCTACACATCCGCAAAAGTGGGTCACCAGCCCACAAAACTGAAATATTGGCGAAGAACAACGAAACTTGGTATACATCTTTTTATGCATGTATCCCGATACAGAAACGAAAAAAAAATAAAAAAAAATAAAGAATTAAATAAAATAAATTAAATAAATAAATGATTTTCTTTATTCTTTTTGTTATAACTTACAATTTACGTTTTACATACCCTAAAAGCAGTAAATCAGTAAATCAACCACTCCTCCCACCCCTCTCTCCGACCACTGTGATCTATTTGATCTATTTGATTAAGGTCAAATTTTTTACTAAAAATTGTAACGTTTTACAATACCTAAAGCAGTAAATCACTAAATCAAACCACTATCCAACCTCCCTCCTGACCACTGACCATCTGTGATCTATGATTAGGTCAAATTTTACTAAAAATTGTAACGTTTTACATACCCTAACAGTAAATCAGTAAAATCAAACCACTATCCAACCTCTCTCCTGACCATCTGTGATCTATTGATCTATTGACTTCGTCACATTTCGAGTATCATTTTGAAGAAACATAACAAAAATTCAAGTTCTTTATACAAACATCAATCAATATATGTTGAGCGTAACAAATGTTTTCACAGTTATAAAGCTTTACTTAGCATCATCTGGAACTATGATATAACCAGCAACGGACCAAACTTATCACCCTTAAACATGAATAAAACGGTTAACGGTTAAAACAAGTTCCACACTTAACCACAGTAAAGTAACTAAACATAGCATACAAAAACGTAACTTATTTCACACTTTGTCAAGGCAGTAATCGTCTAACATACGATGTTAACTTTATACTAACATGTAGAATATTTAACAAAATTGTATCATAAACATTGGTTATTATTACATACAGAGCAAGCGAAAAGTATGCTAACGTTAACAAAGTTTCCACACTTAACAACAGTACATAGCATCATATAGACTAAGAAAATAATGTACAAAGACAAACCGATCACAACTTGCACACGAATAAACTGTTAACATAAACAAAGTTTCCCACTTATACAACAGTAAAGTAACTAACATTGCATGCAAAAAGCGTAACCTATTATTACTTTTTCAAGCATATATACATCTAACATATTAACGTTAATCTTAACACTAACATTAGTAACATTAGCAAAAAATGTATCATAACCTTGTCCGATTATCATAACTGATCAACAATTATACTCTAACATAATAAAGTTTCAACATCAATAAAACTGAACATAGCGTAACATGACTACACCCTAAGAAAATTAATGCAGCAAAGACAAACCTAACACAAACTTACATACGAATAAACTGTTAACATTAACAAAAGTCCCACACTTAACACCAGCTAAAGTAACTAACATGATATGCAAAACGTAACCTAATCTTACTTTTTCAAGCAAATCTCTAAGCATATTAACGTTAATGCTTACACTGACACAGTAGACACTTAATAAAATTTATCCACAACATTGGTAATTATCATACAGAAGCAGCGGAAAGTATGCTAACGTACAAAGTTTTCAACAATCAATAAAGCTAACATACGTTTACATGAACTTAGAAAAAATGGATAAGACCAAACCAGCACAAACTTACATACGAATAAACTGTTATTCATAAACAAAAGTTCCACACTAACAACAGTAAAGTAACAACATTGCATACAAGCGTAACCTATTCTTACTTTTTCAAGCATAACTCTAACATATTAACGTTAATCTTACACTAACACACTAATATTTAGCAAAAATGTATCATAACCTTGTCCGATTATCATACTGATCAACAAATATACTCTAACATAATAAAGTTTCCACATCAATAAAACTAACATAGCGTAACATGAACTAAGAAAATAATTCACAAAGACAAACCTAACACACACAAACTGACGCCCTAATAAAATTTTAACATTAACAAAGTTCCACACTTAACACCAGTAAAGTAACTAACTTTACATACAAAACGTAACCTGTTCACACTTTTCCAAGCATATCTCTAACATATTAACGTTAATCTTACATTGACACAGTAACATTTATCAAAAAATGTATCATAACCTTGACCGATTATCATACAGACCAACGAATATATGCAAACGTAACAAAAGTTTTTTACATTATCTAGTAATATTTAACAAAAATTTATCATAACCTTATCCCAAATAACATTATCTCTTTTTAGACTCCTTCCCCCTTTCAGAAAATAACAACTCTAAACATGAAAATGATTTTATGCTTTAACCATTTGCATAAAGTGATGCAATACTTATTATATTTGACCCTCTGGCAGGAATACAAGCAATGTAGTAGTCGCCATTCGGTTTACGATTAAATATAAATGACACATTCGTGGGAATAAACGAAAACTCCTCGTGAATGATATCAACAAACAAGCGTAGAGAGGAGGGAGATGTGCATTTCGTATCACCATTGTGGAAAACGTATCCTACTGAAGAAAAATAGTATAGTAAACTTCTCTGTTCTTAATGAAATTATTTCTTTCACCCAATCAGAGAAAGTAAACCAGAAGACGACGTGCTAGCTGGCCATATCAGTTCAAAGGGTATATATTATCGTTAGACAACAACAACATCAACAATAACATAGTACAAAATCCTTGTCTAATTATTATACTAACCAACGAATATATGCTAACATAATTAAGATTTTTTACATTAATAAACCCAACATAACATAACCTGAATTAAGAATATAATGTACAACGACAAACCCAACACCATACGTACGAATAAAACTACTAACATTAACAAAACTTCCGCCACCTTAACAACAGTAAAGTAGCATCCACACTTCGTCCAAAACGTAACCTATCACACTTTTTCATGCATATCTCTAACATATCCAATGTTAATTTTACATTTACATCGTAATATTTAACAAAAAGTTTAAGCATAAAACCTGTCTAATCATTCATACTGACAAAGAATTTATAATGCTGGACGTAACAAGATGTTTTACAAGCAACTTCGTAACATTAACAAAAAATTCATTCATAACCTCGTTCTAAAAATCATAATCCCCAGCAAATAATCGCAAACATAACAATCTAAAAACACAATACAAAAAAAAAAATAAACAAAATTTTAATCTAAATAACATAAAAAATAAGTTCTTTGAATAAAATTATCACAGGAAAGCGTAATAATTTACTGATTTTAAAGCAGTAAATCAGTAAAATTAAACCAGCAACCCAGTCCCCTACCCGTCCCACCCCCCTGTGATCTATTGGAACAATTGATCAAGTCAGATTTCAACGCATCATTGACAACATATAAAAATAAGTTCTTATAATACTAACCTACGAATATATGCTTAAACAACAAACAAACTTTTAACATCAATAAAGCTAACAAAATCATAACTGCGACTAGAATATAATGTACAATGGCCAAACCTAACATACTCGCGTATGAATAATCAGCTAAGCAGCCTGAAAAGATTCCCTAGCTGATCAACTGGTAAAGTAGCTACAGGTCATACAAATACTCGATAATGTTGCCACGTTTCGAGCATATTAGCAACAGTAAGCCGTATTATCTAACAAATCCCCTTAACAAAGTGACCAATCTAGCAAAGATGCCACCATCTTGGAAAACTATGAATTGACACTATCTTCACCAAAGTGTCACTCGTTTCGAGTGTAACATCATTTGACCTATGAATAAACGTAGACATTTAGCAAAAGTCTAGGGCAAACCTGAACATTAATCAACAAAAACTTAACCTAACGTTCACGGTTTCTACACATCATCGTCATAACACAGTAATATCTTTACAAAAACTCATCATTTCCTCTAAACAAGATCAGTGTTATTTCCACAATTTGTCATAGGTAATATTTAACATACATACTTAACTTCCGAATAAACAGTTTCATTAACCAAGAGTATCTCAAAAGCAACACATTACCTTCCGAGAGCAAAAACCCAGGGGGGATGCACCCCTTGAAAGGGTAAGGATGTGAATCCTGCGAGGGGGATCACCCGAAGGGTGTAAGCGGGCTTTGGGCCTCAGCCCGAAGGGCTGAGGCCTTACCCCTTTAAGGGGTGCTAAGTTTGTCGTTGTGGGTTATATTCATAGTTCAGATGATGCTAATGGTATAGCCTTTATTTAATGGGAAAAACTTTGTTACGTCAACAAATATTGATTGTTGTTTGTATAAAGAACTTGATTTTGTTATGTTTATTCAAATGATACTCAAATGTGACTTGAATCCAATAATCAATTAATTCACAGATGTCAGACGGGAGTGGCAGAGTTGGGTTGATTAGTGGATTTACTGCTTTAGGGTATGTAAAACGTTACAATTTTAGTAAAAATTTGACCTTAATCAATAGATCAATAGCACAGATGGTCAGGAGGAGGTTGGATAGTGGTTTGATTTAGTGATTTACTGCTTTAGGGTAATGTAAAACGTTACAATTTTAGTAAAAATTTGACCTTAATCAATAGATCACAGATGGGTGGGGTGGGAGGTTTGATTAACTGATTACTGATTTTAGGGGTATGTAAAAACGTAAATGTGTAATTATAAACAAAAAGAATAAGAAATCAAGATTTTAATTTATTAATTTTATTTTTCTTTTTTTCTTTCTGTATACGAGATACATCATAAGAAAGATGTATTACCAAGTTTCAATGTTCTACGCCAAATTTCAGTTTTTGCGGGCTTGGGTGACCACCCTTTGGATGTTGTACGCTATTAACCCAGTATACGAATGGGCTACCTTATATGAAAGGTATATACCGAGTTTCATCGTTCTAGGTCAATATTTCAGGTTTGGGGTCCCTGAGACCCCCCTTTAGGCTGTGTACGGCTATTTAACCACTATATGATGTGAGTACCTTATATGGTAGGTGTATACCGAGTTTCATCGTTCTATGTCAATATTTCAGGTTTGGGGTTCGGTCCCCCCAAATTTGGTCCCATCGGTCATTTTACTCCCGGGGTCATCTAAGATAACATCCTCAGAAGGTTGTATACGAGTTTCATCACTCTACGCCAATATTTCAGATTTGGGGGGCCGGTCCCTCAAATTTGGTCCCATCGGTCATTTTACCCCGGATACATCTCTAAGATACAACCTAAAAAGGTTATACAAGTTTCGTTGTTCTATTCAATATTTCAGATTTTGTGAGTGAGACCCATCTGGGGCACCCAAGCAGTCATATTTACTCCCGCTACATCTAAGATACAATCCTCAGAAGGTTGTATACGAGTTTCATCACATCTACGAACGATATCAATTTATCAGATTTGGGGGCCGTTCCCTCAACATTTTGGTTCATCGGTCATTTTACCCGCTGATACTCTAAGATACAACCCTAAAAGGCTGTGTATCAAGTTTCGTTGTTCTATGTCAATATTTCAGGTTTGGGGTGGAATCCCCTTCTGTGGGATCCTAGACACCCTATACGGTCTTATAACCATCATATTCGAACTCTACGACCTCGATAACCGCTTAAAGGACACCAAACATTTTTTTATACTACTGTTTATTAAGCTAGGCACCGCAGTGGCTCCAGACCGGTGCCGGAGTCAACTCCTCATATTCACATATCAACTATGTCTAGAAACGCAACTACTGAACCTCTCACAGAAATTTCAGGCCTATTCGAACACTTTGATGTTTAAGTGGGGGTGGGTCCCCTTCGGGGACCCAGTGGTTTATAACCTCTATGCAACAAGGATATGCACCATCTAAACCCCCATCCAATTTTAACCCATACGATACGTCTAACTACTACTACCACTTACTACTGACTACTAATGAATAATAATTTAATAATAATTAAAAAATTTCAGAAGCTGAGCCGGATGCTGAGCGGATGCTGAGCCGGAGCACAAGACACCCTCGAAATTGTGATCACTTCGTGATCACAATTTCTTCGACATAATAATAATTAAAATAAAAAATAATTAATTAATAATAATAATAATAATAAATAATTAATAATTAACATAAAAGCAATTAAACTTATCTCAAAAAACATGGTTCTGTATCAAGCTACGCTGATAAGAACCATGTGTTCTTATTCAGCTAAAGCTTTGATTGAAGAAATAACTTACGCCTTGTATTCCAAAATGTGGTCTTGAGATGGTGCTTTACTACGTATATATATATATAAAAATCATCGTACATACATACCAAGCTAGAATATCACATATGACACTAAATATATAACTAAACGAATAATATATATATATATATTATATATATATATATATATAATATAATATAGATATATATATTATATATATACTATATATATATAATGAAAGATAAATGATTTAGAAATATAGAATGTGAACTATTCTCTTTAGGCTAAACTTTCTTACTCAGATATAAATTGAATCCACCCCCTCCTTAAATATAGGCCTCTGACCATGAGCTCTGGTGTTAACAAAAAAAAAAAAAAAAGGTTTTTAAATCAATTTTTAACAAAGAGTAAATTATATGGTTATCTTCCGCAAACTAATAATGTCCATATAGAAAAAGATGTAGCTGTCATTTCCAACCCAAAATCCAATATTAAATATTTTTATGCATTTTCAAAAATTATCTTAAAGTTGAAATACTTAAGTCCTTTCAAATAAGTATACAAAATAATTGTTAATCTCCTATTGTGACATAATTTTCTTATGACATAGTTCAAAGAGCATACTCTCATCATCATTGTAGAGAGAAGTCAAAATTTTATAATGCTGAATTGTACCAACACTAAGAAATTAATGGTCTTCCCAGAGCTGCATTTAGTTAGTTTTTTTTATTAGCTTACACCAGGGCTGATCAAATTTTGGCCACTTTTATTTACAAATACTAAATGAATAAATATGGTATGCATGACTCAGAAATTTTGCATAATTAAAAATCATTATAATCATGTCAAACTAAATTTCTTTTTGTAAATTGAAAGAAATGTTGAAAATTTCAGTAATACACAATAAATATATTTGAAAAGCTTCAATTAAATAAATTTTATTATTAAGTTTGTGAATTATTATTATTATTTTTATTTTTTTTTTATTTCTCTTGAGTAACTCCTTCTATATGGTTATCTTTGTTATAAAATTTAATATGCAGAATTTGGAGAGAGGGAGAGCCCTGACAGTAAAACTATAGTACCCTGCACCAAAGAAAATCTTGTATATAAATTATATAATGGTAAATTTCGATCTTACTAATTTTGTGGTTTATAAAATTATATATATTTTTTGTTTATATATTTAATGCTTGAGAATAGCGTCATTAAAATTCCATACTCTCCTCCTCCCCCTCCCCCGTATTCACCCGGCCAGTGAATGGTTGAGAAATTGAATATCTTTTATTTACAGTATTAAAGATCTTTATACAAACACCAATTGATTAAATTTATCATAAAAGACGTATGAAAAATTAGGAGAAGGCATGCTAAATTGATGTTTGAAAACAGTCATTCAGTAATATAGTTAAGTTTTGAAATGGTTTGCTGCAGGAGGTTGGTTTACTGACTCAATCCCCCTTTATTAAGTCAATCCAATATTTATTAGGTCTCCCAGCCAGTCGATTCCCAACATAATCCTCTATACATCTGCTTAACCTACTGAGTATCATCCATCATCCATCTTTTTCATATTACAAAACCATCTTAATATACTCATTTATTCTCTCATTCATGCCTTTCTTCACACCACACAGCTCCCTAACACTCTTATTCCTCATTCCTCATTTTATCAATTCTTCTCCCACAAAGAATGTTAAGAACAGAATGAGATTAGAGTTGTGTGTTTTCAAAGATATTAAAACCATCTTAATATACTCATTTATTCTCTCATTCATGCCTTTCTTCACACCACACAGCTCCCTAACACTCTTATTCCTCATTCCTCATTTTATCAATTCTTCTCCCACAAAGAATGTTAAGAACAGAATGAGATTAGAGTTGTGTGTTTTCAAAGATATTGTTGGTTGAACATTGTCAAGTACGGTATATAGATGAAGAAATTGAGTTATTGATAAAGGCATTAAAAGCAAACATGTTTTTCTTTAACACAACCAGAGGCACAAGAAAGATAAAAGAGGTCTGTAACTGTTAGCATCACCTATTTGAGGCTGAGTAAGTGAATTCAATTTGAATTAGTAATTAAAAGTGGATAGGAGACAAATCAACAGGTACATAATTAATGCAAAATAGCAGGAGGGAAAGGTTGAAGTTGATAGTTTTCAGAGATAAACAGTTTCTCAAAGATAGGTACTAGCTCAGAAGCACGTAGTACCATAGTAGGCGACCATAGTAGGAATATTCTCAGGGATATTCAGCCTTCTTAATGTTAGGTTCAGAGAGAGAGCAGAAATATTATTTTAATGAGTTGAAGGAAATAGAGAGGAGGAATAGCTCCAGAATTGTCCAGAGTGGAATTAGAGGCAAAAGTTTAAGTAAACACTTTTGGTTTTATCAGAAGTTAAGACAGCAGTATTACTATCACTGATGCAAGAGGTGGAGTATTATTGACATTTTAAAATTGCAAAATGACAGAAAGAGTGTGGGGTAGAGGAACCAGAATGTTTGTTGCATTTACCACAAAGAAAAGTTTTGATAGTAAAAGGAAGAGTCCTGTAATTTCTAGAACAGAGGAAACTCCAAAAGAGCAAAAGATCCAAGCCATGAAACAAGTGAGTTTTGAGGAAAGCTTGTCCCCAAAAGAGATTTGGCATATCAATGACCCCAAATCACAGGCAATTCATCAGAAAATAATGAATTTTATCTCAATGAGTAATGAGTAATCAGCCATTCACAATCACTGAAGAGCAGGGATTCATAGAACTTATTGCTCATCTTCAACCAAAATATCTTATTCCTAGTAGAAAATATTTTGTAGAAATGTTACCAACTTCATACAGTAGTAAATTGAGATCAGCAGTTTTCGAGAGTTATCTAAGGCTGATCAGATGTCATTTACTACAGATATATAGACATCTAAATATTCAAAGGAGTCATTTATTTCTTTAACTGCTCACTGGCTTACCAGTGAGTTTGAAAAAAAAAAAGAGTATGTGCTCCATTGCAAGTCTTTCCCAGGTTCTCATTCTGGAATTAAAATTGCTGAGTTTTGAAAGTATAATGAATAATTGGGAAATTCCTCCAAAAAGAATCCATTTGATCCTTCGAGATGGAGCATATAACATGAAACTTGGAACTGATTTAGCAGGATACACAAGTTTCTCTTGTTTTATTCATAAAATTCAATTTATTAAAGATGTCTTATTTTCTGAAAGAACAGTGCAATTTAATAAAGAAATGTAGGAATATTTGTACACATTTCAATCATTCCAGTTTAAGCTGTAAGAACTTAAGAATTACAAGAGACTTGGATCTCATCTTGCCAAGCCCACTTATGCCAATTCAAGATGTTAATATCAGGTGGAATATCACATATTTGATTCTAGAAAGAATTGAATGTTTGAAAAGACCTCTGCAACATTACCGTATATATTGTAGAACAATCAAATATTCAAGATTTGACTGCTATTAAATGGCAAATACTTGAAAAAAAATTCTAAGTTTTGCCATCACATCTCATGGTTAAGGAGACTATAAGGTGGCAAAATCAATTATATCATTTATTCTCTATATTTGAGCTCTCCAGCATATCTCTCAAACTCTGAGGATGACAGCGGATTTCAGATTTTAATATATATATATATATATATATATATATATATATATATATATATATATATAATATATATAGATAATATAAATATATAATATATATATATATATTTATATATAATAGTATATATAGATATATACTTAGCTATACGTATATATAATATATATAATATACGCTATATATATATATATATAATATATATATATATATATATATATATATATATAATATATATATATAAATATATATATATATATATATAATATATATATATATATATATATATATATATATATATATATATATGAGTAATGACAGTTTAATGCATATATGTTTTCATCATATGACAGTTTTTTTCAATATATATACAGTAAACCCTCACCTATCACTGGGGATGCATTCCAGATACCCGCGGTAGATGAAAATCCGTGAAGTAGCGTGTAGAGGAAAATATATACTATTTATATATATATACCGTCAAATGGGGGAAAACTGGTTTCGGTGGGTAAAACGGGTAAGTTTAGAAAATGTGCTATATTTTCATAATGGCAACCGTTATGAAATTGGGGAAAGGTTTTTTTGTTAGATAAAAGACTATATTTTAATATTAATTCAAAATTAAATCCAATAAATTAGAGGTTCAGTTCAAAAAAATTTCCCCCATTTGAAAAATTTTTTTTTGAAAAATTGCAAAAAAATGCTAAGGTCTGCACAATCTCTAAGACTGAAGAGATCATCATTTCGCATTAACAGCATATAGAAAGTTGTAAAATTAAGAGTTTCCATGTATGTAATTGCATTTAGTGATATTATTTTTAAGTTATTAAGTGGTTTCACTTTTGGGGTAAAGGGGTTAGGGGAAAAGATGAGAATGGGGTTAAAACTTGCGGAAATATAATTTTAACTAGATTTAAATTTTAAAAAATTTTTTTTTTTAGTTTTTAATAATATTTTCCCTTTATTATATAAATATAAGTATAAAAACCTAGGTATGTATTATATTACCGTGTATTATATATTATATTTTGATAATTATGTACATACAAAAAAATAGGCCAAACTTTACATTATAGTACGCCAATATCTCGAGACCTACGATACTTACAAGAAAACCAATTACATATTTGACCCCAAAAGTGAAACCACTTAATAACTTAAAAAATAATATCACTAAATGCAATTACATACATGGAAACTCTTAATTTTACAACTTTCTATATGCTGTTAATGCGAAATGATGATCTCTTCAGTCTTAGAGATTGTGCAGACCTTAGCATTTTTTTGCAATTTTTCAAAAAAAAATTTTTCAAATGGGGGAAATTTTTTTTTGAACTGAACCTCTAATTTATTGGATAATTTTGAATAAATATTAAAATATAGTCTTTTATCTAACAAAAAAACCTTTCCCCCAATTTCATAACGGTTACCATATAAAAATCATAGCCACATTTTTCTAAACTTACCCGTTTTACCCACCGTATAAAGACTTAAACCATGTGACGGTATATATATATAAATAGTATATATTTTCCTCTACACGCTACTTCACGGATTTTCATCTACCGCGGGTATCTGGAATGCATCCCCAGTGATAGGTGAGGGTTTACTGTATATATATTGAAAAAAACTGTCATATGATGAATAAACATATATGCATTTAAACTGTATTACTCATACGTAGTACCTATAAGCTATTACTATAAAGTTAATACACCTCACATAACCTATGAATACTTCATAATACTATTATACCGTATATATATAAAGACGTTACTATATACTATATACTATATATATATACCTATATATATATATATATATATATATATATATATATATATATATAATATATATATTATAATATTATATACATATATATATATATATATATATATATATAAAATTTAATATAAAAAAGATATATATATATATTATATATATATATATATATATATATATATATATATATATATATATATATATATATTAAAGTCTGAAATCCGCTGTCATCCTCAGAGTTTGAGAGATATGCTGGAGAGCTCAAATATAGAGAATAAATGATATAATTGATTTTGCCACCTTATAGTCTCCTTAACCATGAGATGTGATGGCAAAACTTAGAATTTTTTTTCAAGTATTTGCCATTTAATAGCAGTCAAATCTTGAATATTTGATTGTTCTACAATATATACGGTAATGTTGCAGAGGTCTTTTCAAACATTCAATTCTTTCTAGAATCAAATATGTGATATTCCACCTGATATTAACATCTTGAATTGGCATAAGTGGGCTTGCAAGATGTGGATCCAAGTCTCTTTGTATTCTTTAAGTTCATTACAGCTTAAACTGGAATGATTTAAATGTGTACAAATATTCCTACATTTCTTTATTAAATTGCAGTTCTTTGAGAAAATAAGACCTCTTTAATAAATTGAATTTTATGAATAAAACAAGAGAAACTTGTGTATCCTGCTAAATCAGTTCCAAGTTTCATTTATATGCTCCATCTCGAAGGATCAAATGGATTATGTTAGGAGGAATTTCCCCAATTATTCATTATACTTTCAAAACTCAGCGATTTTATTTCCAGAATGAGAACCTGGGAATACTTGCAATTACATTACATACTCTTTTTTTTTTTTTCAAACTCACTGGTAAGCCAGTGAAGCAGTTAAAGAGAAATAAATGACTCCTTGAATAATTTAGATGGCATATATATCTGTTAGTAAATCGACATCTGAATCAGCCTTAGATAACTCTCGAAAACTGCTGATCTCATTTTACTGTATGAAGTTGGTAACAATTTCTACAAAATATTTTTTACAGGAATAAGAGTCATTTTGGTTGAAGATGGAGCAATAAGTTTCTATTGAATCCCGCTCGTCAGTGATTTGTGAAGGCTGATTACTCATTACTCATTGAGATAAAATTCATTATTTTCTGATGAATTGCCTGTGATTTGGGGTCATTGATATGCCAAATCTCTTTTGGGGACAAGCTTTCCTCAAAACTCACTTGTTTCACGGCTTGGATCTTTTGCTCTTTTGGAGTTTCCTCTGTTCTAGAAATTACAGGACTCTTCCTTTTACTATCAAAACTTTTCTTTGTGGTAAATGCAACAAACATTCTGGTTCCTCTACCCCACACTCTTTCTGTCATTTTGCAATTTTAAAATGTCAATAATACTCCACCTCTTGCATCAGTGATAGTAATACTGCTGTCTTAACTTCTGATAAAACCAAAAGTGTTTACTTAAACTTTTGCCTCTAATTCCACTCTGGACAATTCTGGAGCTATTCCTCCTCTCTATTTCCTTCAACTCATTAAAATAATATTTCTGCTCTCTCTCTGAACCTAACATTAAGAAGGCTGAATATCCCTGAGAATATGGTCGCCTACTATGGTACTACGTGCTTCTGAGCTAGTACCTATCTTTGAGAAACTGTTTATCTCTGAAAACTATCAACTTCAACCTTTCCCTCCTGCTATTTTGCATTAATTATGTACCTGTTGATTTGTCTCCTATCCACTTTTAATTACTAATTCAAATTGAATTCACTTACTCAGCCTCAAATAGGTGATGCTAACAGTTACAGACCTCTTTTATCTTTCTTGTGCCTCTGGTTGTGTTAAAGAAAAACATGTTTGCTTTTAATGCCTTTATCAATAACTCAATTTCTTCATCTATATACCGTACTTGACAATGTTCAACCAACAATATCTTTGAAAACACACAACTCTAATCTCATTCTGTTCTTAACATTCTTTGTGGGAGAAGAATTGATAAAATGAGGAATGAGGAATAAGAGTGTTAGGGAGCTGTGTGGTGTGAAGAAAGGCATGAATGAGAGAATAAATGAGTATATTAAGATGGTTTTGTAATATGAAAAAGATGGATGATGGATGATACTCAGTAGGTTAAGCAGATGTATAGAGGATTATGTTGGGAATCGACTGGCTGGGAGACCTAATAAATATTGGATTGACTTAATAAAGGGGGATTGAGTCAGTAAACCAACCTCCTGCAGCAAACCATTTCAAAACTTAACTATATTACTGAATGACTGTTTTCAAACATCAATTTAGCATGCCTTCTCCTAATTTTTCATACGTCTTTTATGATAAATTTAATCAATTGGTGTTTGTATAAAGATCTTTAATACTGTAAATAAAAGATATTCAATTTCTCAACCATTCACTGGCCGGGTGAATACGGGGGAGGGGGAGGGAGTAGTGAATTTTAATGACGCTTTCTCAACATTAAATATATAAAACAAAAAATATATTATATAATTTTATAAACCACAAAATTAGTAAGATCGAAATTTACCATTATGTAATTTATATACAAGATTTTCTTTGGTGCAGGGTACTATAGTTTTACTGTCAGGGCTCTCCCTCTCTCCAAATTCTGCATATTAAATTTTATAACAAAGATAACCATATAGAAGGAGTTACTCAAGAGAAATAAAAAAAAAATAAAAATAATAATAATAATTCACAAACTTAATAATAAAATTTATTTAATTGAAGCTTTTCAAATATATTTATTGTGTATTACTGAAATTTTCAACATTTCTTTCAATTTACAAAAAGAAATTTAGTTTGACATGATTATAATGATTTTTAATTATGCAAAATTTCTGAGTCATGCATACCATATTTATTCAATTAGTATTTGTAAATAAAAGTGGCCAAAATTTGATCAGCCCTGGTGTAAGCTAATAAAAAAAACTAACTAAATGCAGCTCTGGGAAGACCATTAATTTCTTAGTGTTGGTACAATTCAGCATTATAAAATTTTGACTTCTCTCTACAATGATGATGAGAGTATGCTCTTTGAACTATGTCATAAGAAAATTATGTCACAATAGGAGATTAACAATTATTTTGTATACTTATTTGAAAGGACTTAAGTATTTCAACTTTAAGATAATTTTTGAAAATGCATAAAAATATTTAATATTGGATTTTGGGTTGGAAATGACAGCTACATCTTTTTCTATATGGACATTATTAGTTTGCGGAAGATAACCATATAATTTACTCTTTCGTTAAAAATAAATTTAAAACCTTTTTTTTTTTTGTTAACATCAGAGCTCATGGTCAGAAACCTATATTGTAAGGAGCGGGTGGATTCAATTTATATCGAGTAAAGAAAGTTTAGCCTTAAAGAGAATAGTTCACTTCATATTTCTAGATCATTTATTTATTCATATATATATATATATCTAATATTATATATATATACTATATATATATCATATACTATATATATATATATATATATATATTATATAATAATATTATAATATATATATATATATATATATATATATTATATAATATAGTAGTTTTGTCACACACAGTCTCAAAGACCACATTTGGAATACAGGCGTAGTTCATTCTTATCAGCTTTAGCTGATAAGAACACATGTTCTTATCAGCGTAGCTGAGAAAGAACCCATGTTTGTGAGATAACGTTAATTGCTTTTCATGTTTAACTTATTTTATTTATTATTATTATTATCATATATATTTATTATTATTATTATTATTATGCGAAGACAATTGTGATCACGAAGTGTATCACAATTCGAGGTGTCTGTGTGCTCCGCGCTCGCATCCGCTCATCATCCGGCTCAGCTTCCTGAGTTTTTTATTATTATTATTATTAGTAGAAGTAGTAGTAGTATCTTGCGTCAGCTTAGTGGTTAGAGTTATCATATCGGTTTAAAATTTGGATGGGGTTAGAGCGTGAATATCCTTGTTAGCATACGAGGATTTAACCAACCCACTGGGTCCCCGAAGGGGACCCTACCCCACTTAAACAATTCTGAGCCCCTAATAGCCTGCAAATTTGTGAGAGCTTCAGACCCCGATGTCCAGAGTTAGTTGATATGTGATTCTGTTCCTTGATCCGTCACCGGTGCTGAAGCCACTGCGGTGCCGAGTTTAATAAACAGTAGTATAACAACAATGTTGGTTTGTCTTTATAAGGGTTATCGAGGTCGTAGAGAGTTCGAATATGATGGTTATAAAACCGTATAGGGTGTCTAGGATCCACAGAAGGGGATCCCACCCCAAACATAAAGATCTGATGTAAAAGCTGAACTTGATGATACAGCCTTGTATAGGTTGTAATCTTAGATGTATCAGAGGTAAAATGACGATGCAGACCAAAATATTGAGCGGACCGGCCCCAAATCTGAATATTATTTTCGTAGAGTGATAAACTCGGTATACAACCTTCTGAGGAATAGTATCGTTAATGTAGACAGGGAGTTAAATGACTGATGGGTGCCCAGATGGCTACTCACCCCAAAATCTAATATGACAGTAGAAAACGAAACTTATTATACAGCTTTTTAGGTTGTAATCTAGATGTATCCGAGGTAAAATGACCGATGGGACCAAAATTATGAGGGAACCGGCCCCCAAATCTGAAATATTGCGCGTAGAATGATGAAAAATCGGTATTACACAACCTTCTGAGGATGTATCTTAGATGCCCCCGGGAGTAAAATGACCGATGGGACCAATTTGTGGGACAGACCCCCAAAACCTGAAATATTGACATAAAGAACGATGAAACTCTGTATACACTACTATATAAGGTACTCACATCATGTATGGGTTAAATAGCCGTACACAGCCTAAAGGGGTCTCCGGGACCCAAACCTGAAATATTGACTTAGAAACAATGAAACTCGGTATATACCTTTTCATATAAGGTCACCATATCGTATATGGGTTAAATAGCCGTACACATCAGGGGGTCACCAGACCCACCAAACTGAAATATTGGCGTATAGTAGAACAATGAAACTTTGTATACATCTTTCTTATGAGTATCCTCGATACAGAAAGAAAAGAAAAAAAATAAAATTAAATAAATAAATAAAAATTTTCTTTATTCTTTTTGTCTTATAACTTACAAATTGTAGCGTTTTTACACCCCATAAAGCAGTAAATCAGTAAATCAACCATCCCTCCGACCATCTGTGATCTATTGATCTATGATAGGTCAAATTTTTTACTAAATTGTAAAACGTTTTACATACCCTAAAGCAGTAATCACTAAATCAAACCACTATCCAACCCCCTCCGACCATCTGTGATCTATTGATTAGGTCAAATTTTTTACTAACATTGTAACGTTTTACATACCCTAAAGCAGTAAATCACTAAATCAAACCACTATCCAACCTCCCTCCTGACATCTGTGACTATTGAATCTATTGATTCAAGTCCCTATTTCGAGTATCATTTTGGAAAAAACATACAAAATCAAGTTCTTATATACAAACATCAATCAACTATATTACGTACAACAGTTTCACATTAATTTAAAAGCTTACTTAGCATCATCTGAACTATGAATATAACCCACAACGACAAACTAGCACCCTTAAAGGGGTAAGGCCTCAGCCCTTCGGGCTGAGCCCCAAAAGCCGCTTACACCCCTTCGGGGGTGATCCCCCATCTGCGGATTCACACCCTTTCAAAGGGGGCATCCCCTAGGGTTTTCTCTCGGTAACAGTTATGTTGCTTTAGATACTCATTGGTTAATGAAAAAACTGTTTATTGGAATTAAGTATGTTATGTTAAAGATTACTATGACAATGTGGGAATAACACTGATTTGTTAGAGAAATGATGAGTTATTGTAAAGATATTACTGGGTTAACTGACGATGATGTGTTGAAACGTGAACCTAGGTTAAGGTTTTGTTGATAAGCTTAGGTTTGCCTAGACTTTGCCAAGTTTAGCGATTTATTCAATAGGGTCAAATGATGTACTATCTCGAAACGAGTGACACTTTATAAGATAGTGTCAATTCATAGTTCAAGATGGTGGCAATCTTTGATAGATTGGGTCATTTGTTAAGGGATTTTGTATAGATAATACGGCTTTACCTTTGCTAATTATGTTGCTCGAAAAGTCGGGAACATATCGCAGTTATGTATGACCTGTTAGTACTTTACCTTGATATTAGGGAATTTTCAGGATGTTAGCTGATTTTTCATACGCGAGGTATGTAGGTTTGCATTTGTACATTAGATTCCTAAGTCGGCAGTTATGCATTTGTCTAGCTTTTATTGATGTTAAACTTTGTTATGTTAAGCATATATTCGTAGGTTAGGATATAAAGAACTTATTTTCTATATTATGTTGTCCCAAAAATGATGCTTGAAATATGACTTTGATCAATAGTTCAATAGATCACAGGGGGGGGGATGGTAGGGGACTGCAGGGATGGTGGTTGATTTTACTGATTTACTGCTCTTTTAAAATCAGTAAATTATTCCACTTTATGTGATAATTTATTCAAAAAACTTATTTTTATGTTATGTTAGGATAAATTTGTTATTTTTGTTTTTATATGTTTGGTTAAACTTTGTTATGTTTGCGATATTTGCTGCGGGATTATGATTTTTAGACCGAGTTATGATGAATTTTTTTAAATATTACAAGTTGATGTAAAACATTTGTTACGTCAGCATGTATATTCGTGTCGTATTGTGATGATTAGACAGGTTTATGCTAAACTTTGTTAAATATTACGATGTTAATGTAAAAATTAACAGTTGATATGTTAGAGATATTCATTGAAAAAAATGTGAATAGGTTACGTTTTGGAGAAGTGTTATGTACTTTTACTGTTGTTAAGGGCGGAAATTTGTTAATGTTAGTGATTTATTCGTACGTAAGGTGTTGGGTTTGTCATTGTACATTATATCTTAATCCAGGTTATTGTTATAGTTGGTTTATTATGTTAAAAACCTATTAGTTAGCAATATTCGTTGGTTAGTATATAAGAACTCATTCTGTGCTATGTTTATCCGAAATGTTGTTGATCTAACGATATATATACCCTTTTGAACTGATATGGTCCATTCGTACGTCGGTATTTGTTTTACTTTCTTCTGACGGGGTTAAAAGAAAGAATCTCATTACATTTAAAGGAGTTGTTGTTATACTATTTTCTTCAGAGGATAGTTTTCACGAATGGTGATACTGATGGACAATCTCCCTCCATCTCTACCGCTTGGTTGTTGTATCTTCACGAGAGTTTCGTAATTCCCACGATGTGTCATTTTATATTTAATTTGTAAAACGAATGGCGACTGCTACATTGCCAGTATATCCTGCCTGAGGGTCAAATATAATTTACATCAGTTTATGCGAGCTGGTTTTGCCGAAGAACATTTTCAGTATTTGTGTTGGCATTACTGAAGCCGGAAGAGCTCATATCAGAGATATTATGAAATGAGATAAGGTTAAAATCTCACTTCTTTAAATAATTACTATGATAATGCCGAATAAAAAGTTTGATAAGTTTTGCATATGGTATTTCGTATGATAAATCGGGCAAGGTATATGAGTATAGAGTATTAAGAAAAGTACCTGAATTTAAAGGGGGTGATATCGTTAATATGTTAGAGATATGCTTGGAAAAAGTATGAACAGGTTACTTTTGTATGTAAGTTAGTTACTTTACAGGTGTTAGGTGTGGAACTTTGTTAATGTTAAACAGTTTATTAGCGTAAGTTGTGTGAGCGTGTACTTTGTGCATTATTTTCTAGTTTCATTCTACGCTATGTTAGTTTTATTGATGTGGAACTTTATTATGTTAGGGTTATAAAAAAATATGAGTATGGTAAATGGAATCCAGCTTTTGAAACATGGCTTGCCATATCAGGTTTGGTGTAAGATTAACGTTAATATGTTAGAGTTATGCTTGAAAAAGTAAGAATAGGTTACGCTTTGCATGCAATGTTAGTTACTTTACTGTTGTTAAGTGTGAAACTTTGTTTATGTTAACAGTCTATTCGTATGTAAGTTGTGATAGGTTTGTCTTTATACATTATTTTCTTAGTTCATGTTACGCTATGTTAGCTGTATTGATTGTGGAAACTTTGTACGTTAGCATACTTTCGCTGCTCTGTAGGATAATTAACAATGTTGTGATAAATTTTAGTTAAGTGTTACTGTGTCAGTGTAAGATTAACTTAATATGTTAGAGTTAAGCTTGAAAAAGTAAGATTAGTTTACGTTTTGCATATCATGTTAGTTACTTTAGTGGTGTTAAGTGTGGAAACTTTGTTGTTAAAAGTTTATTCGTATGTAAGTTGTGTTAGGTTGTCGTTGTAACATTAGTTTCTTATTCATGTTACGCTATGTTAGTTTATTGATGTGGAAACTTTATCTATGTGTAGAGTATATTTGTTGCATCAGTATATAATGACAGGTTATGATACATTTGGCTAAATGTTACTATGTTAGTGTAAATTAACTAATATGTTAGAGTTATGCTTGAAAAGTAATAATAGGTTACCTTTGCAATGCAATGTAGTTACTATATACGTGATTAAGTCTGAAAACTTTAGTTTAATGCTTAGTTGTATTCGTGTGCACAAGTTTTGTGATAGTTGCCTTTGTACATTATTTTCTTAGGTTCATTTAACGATAGGTTAGCTTTATTAATGGGAAACTTTGTTACGTTAGCATACTTTCTCTGCTCTGTATGATTAGGTAAGATTATGATAAATTTTAGTTAAATATTTAATGTAGTAATAAGTTAACATTGATATGTTAGAGATATTGTTGACAAAGTGTGAAGAAGTTACGTTTTGTTATGCTATGTTAGTTACTTTAATGTTGTTAAGTTGTGGAAACTTTGTTACGTTAACAGTTTATTCATGTTTAAGGGTGCTAAGTTTGTCGTTGTGGTTATATATTCATAGTTCAGATGATGCTAAGTAAGCTTTATTAATGTGAAAAACATTGTTACGTTACATATATGATGATGTTTGTATAAAAAAACTTGATTTTATGTTATGTTTATTCAAAATGAAACTCGAAATGTGAACGAACATAGATCAATAGATCACAGTAGGGTATGAGGGTATGGAATGGTCAGGAGGGAGGTTGGATAGTGGTTGATTTAGTGATTTACTGCTTTATGGTATGTTAAAAACGTTTACAATTTTATGTAAAAATTTGACCTTAATCAATAGATCAATAGATCACAGCAATGTCCAGGAGGATTTGGATAGTGTTTGATTTAGGATTTATGCTTCAGATAGGGTATGTAAAACGTTAACATTTTAGTAAAAAATTTGACCTTAATCAAAATCAATAGATCACAGAATTGTATGAGGGGGTTGGATAGTGTTTGATTTACTGATTTACTGCTTTAGGTATGTAAAAACGTAATTGTAATATAAACAAAAGAATTAAGAAATTTTATTTATTATTTTTTATTTTTTTTTATTTATTTATTTAATTTTTATTTTTTGATTTTTTTTTCCTTTTCTGTATCGAGGATACATCATTAAGAAAGATGTATACCAAGTTTCGGCGTTCTATGTCAAAATTTCAGTTTTGTGGGGCTGGTGACCCCCTTTGGATGTGTACGGCATTAACCCATATAACATATGCTGGCCTTATATGAAAGTAATACCGCAGTGAATAACTAATTGTATATTTAGTATTGTAGATAGAAAAAAGAAAGTATATGTACCGCCGTAGCGGGTAGTAGATTCTTAAATTCTGATAATGTTACTAATTGATATATTATTACTGTTTTCAGAAGAAAAGTAATAGTTATATTTATGTAATTTATGTAAAGTAATTTAAGTGTCGCAGGCTTTTCATTATAACGCCTGTAGTATCATTTTCTTTTATAATTGATTTAAATTAATAGAGAGATACTACAAGAAATACAATACATAATAATAAAATAATAGATAGAACCAAGAACATAGGTTGCGCAACCAGAAGAAACAACCAAAAGAAATAATCAGAAGAAATAAGAGGAAATAATCAGAAGAAATACCCACCAGAGGATTTATGGAAATATCATTCTAAAAGAAAGAATATATGAAATATAAAAATTTATATCATCCATCTGGATAATTAGGAAATCATTCATCTTCATCTTCATATAAGTAAGATCATACAACTAATAAAGAGAGGATATACCACCTCAGATCACCTTGAGGTAAGTTACAACCGATTAATCAGTGCGCAACTCTGCTCTCATCCCGCTTGAATGCCATTGGAAGAGGAAGAAAGTAAAATTACGATGATATCCAGTAAAGAAAGATGCCCTACCTTTTCGGGAAAAGAAGAGGAATAACAGAGACTGGAGAGAACAGGAGGATTGGATGATAGTGAGAAAAAGTAAATATCCTGGTCTTGGAAATACGTCTAGCACTTAAAGGTAAAGCCCACGAAATATGTATAGATTTAGAAAGAGAAGAGTTGAAAAAGGGGAAAGAGGGAGTAGCATTAATATTAAAAACCCTGGATGAAGTATATAAGAAAGACAGTAGGATGGATAAATTGGAGAAAACCATGAAACTATTCCGAATTGAAAGAAGAAAAGATGAAACCATGAAAGATTATATACTAAGATATGAAAAATATTCCAGGGAATGTGAAAATGCGGGAGGTGGTAAAATGTCACAGGAAATGAAAGGAAGTCATCTTCTGGGACAAGCAAAATTGAATTCAAATGATCTTCATGTAGCGTTGGGAGCCTGCGGCAAGGAAGAATATAGTTATGGAAATATTAAAAATGTACTTACACGCATTTTTCAGGAACAAAAGGAAAAAGTAGAAGAGAATAAAGAAGATTGTTGGATGGAAGGAGACAAGAAGAATCCTGTTAACAAGAAATACGGAACTATAACTAAATGTTGTAAGTGCCAGATCAGCCCACCAGACCAGAAACACATTGGGCGAACAAATGTCCAGTGAATACGAGATTGTGTTATATTTGCAACTCAAGAGAACATTGGGCAATAGATTGTCCAAAGAACTGGAAGAATAAAGGAAAAATAGAACAAACAAAGAAATAGAGGTAATCAAAGAGAAGAGATAAGATACGTTTGGCAAATGAACAATGATGAAGAACAAGAAAGTTTGGAGGAACTGCAAGATGAAATATACGGCATAATAGACTCCGGAAGTGCAAGAACAGTGTGCGGTAATTTTTATATGGAAAGAATTTTAAGTAGATTAACTAAAGAACAAATTGAAGAAATGAACAATAAAGCTATAGAAGATCACACTGTGTTTCATTTTGGAGAAACATTATGTAAAGGGATAAAGAATGTAGATATACCTACAAAATTAATGGGAAACAAAGTAAGTATAAGAACTACAATAATAGAAGGAAACGTTCCCTGGCTGATTGGAAAAGAAACTTTAGAGAAAATAGGAGCAGTTATAGACTTCGAGAAAGGAATAGTTATAGCAAAACGGTTTTCAGACTACATAATACCATGTAAAGGGAAGAATGAAAAGCATCTGAAAATCTCATTGATTAAGAAACTGGAACCGCACAAGATGTGGCTTGGAATAGACAAGGAGTGGTGGACCAACAAGGAAATAATTGGAAAAAGAATAGAAAAACTGCATTTACAATTCGGACATGCGAGTAGTGGAAAATTAATTGGAATTTGTAATGATGCATATAAGAAGAATGAAGAGTATCAAAGATTTAAGAAGACCTTAGAGGAGAAAATAATAGAAATAGTGGGCAAGTGCGATACATGTATAAAATATAAAAGAACTCCAGCTAGGCCAATAGTTGGAATGCCTATGGCAAGACAATTTAATGAAGTGGTGGCGCTTGATTTAGGAGAAATAGAAAATAGAAGATTTTTAATGATGGTGGATCTAGCAACAAACTATTGTCAGGCAGCATGGATAAAAGATAAAAATCCACTGACAGTAGTAAAAGCATTTATGGGAAAGTGGCTGTCTGTACTCGGAACACCTAGGAAAATTTTATCAGACAATGGATTGGAATTCCAAAACGAGGAAATGAAAATCTTAACGGAAAAATTTGGAATCACCAAAATCCTAACGGAAAAATTAGGAATCACCATTATGGCAACTCCATCAGAAAGTCCCTGGAGTAATGGAACATGTGAAAAAATGGTGGGATTAGTGAAAGACGGAGTGAGGAAATTGAGAGAGGATACTACACAAAACTGGGAGATAGCACTGATGTGGACAATAGCAGCTAGGAATAGTTTATTAATGAAAGATGGAGTATCACCTAATCAGATAGTTTTTGGAAAAAACAATTACACTTCCCAGAGTATAAACAACGAGGAAATAACAACGGATTATTATGAAAATGCATATGACACACTCTTGGAGAATCTACAAGCAAGAGAAAAGGCTAGAATAATCCATGTACAACAGGAGGCTGATAAGAGATTAAACAAAGCCTTGTCCAAGCCCATAAGAGAACATCATTTGGAAGAAGCTAAAATAGGAGATCTTGTGTATTATAAAAGAAACATGGAAAAATGTTGGAGAGGTCCTGCGAGAGTCATCGGTAGTGATGGAAAGACAGTAGTAGTGAAACATGGGGGCACCCTACGTGAAGTAGCTAGAGTGCATATCACTAGAATAAAACAAACAGGAAATATTGAAGAAGGGAAAGAAGAAAATCAAAGAGAAGAAATACAAGATGAGACCTTGTCTGAATCAGACACTTATGGTTCAGAGACGGAAGAAAGTGAGAAGGAGGACGATGAAGTAAGGGTGGTTATACAAGAAGAGCAAGAAGACCTAAGCGAAACAGAATCAGAAACAGAACCGGAATCAGAAGAAGAAGAAGATGAGAACCAAGGAGAGGAAGAACAAGAAACACCGAAGGTGAGATTGGGAGAATCTTATGAGATAGTGGACAAAGAAACAAAGGAAAAATCAAGAATAAGAATAACAAGTAGAGCTGAAAAAGCAACAAGCCTAAAATGGTCAGATAGCTACAACGATAATAATTTAGATCATGGAAATGAGAAATGGATAGATTTGAGAAATTTCCAAGATATAAAACATATAGGTGATGATGAAATATGGTTGGGAGATTTCGAAAATGAAGAGATACATAGAGCAAAAATGGATGAACTTAGCAGCTGGAAAAAGAAAGGAGTGTACGAGGCGGTACAAGAAAGGAATCAAAAAGCAATTACGACTAGATGGATCATTACAGAAAAATCAGAAAACGGAAGAAGAAAATGCAAAGCCCGTCTTGTTGCTCGAGGTTTTGAGGAACAAGGAGATTTAACAACTGATTCACCAACATGTGCCAACGAATCATTAAAAATGTGTCTTGCTGTAATTCAGAAAAATGGATGGAAATGCAAAACATTAGATATTAAAACAGCTTATCTACAAGGTAAACCAATAGAGAGAAATGTGTATTTAAAACCTCCAAGAGAGGCAAAAAAAACAAAATACCTATGGAAGTTGAAGAAAACTGTGTACGGTTTAAAAGACGCAGCGAGAATATGGTACGAAAGTATCATGGACATAATAAAATCACTTGGAGGAACAAAGAGCAAGTTGGAACCAACTATAGTGTATTGGAGGAAAAACAGCAGAATCATCGGCCTCATGTGCATACATGTGGACGATATTTGCTATGGAGGAAATACTGAGTTTGAAGAAAAGATAATTCGAGAACTAAAAAGGAAATTGGAAATAGGAAAAGAGTGAAAGGAAATTTTGTTACATTGGTTTGAACGTGGATCAACGAAATGAGGAAATTATCCTAGAGCAGAATTCCTATGTAAGAAATATGAAAGTACCAGATAAAAAAAGATTTAAGGAAGAGAGGATATTAAATAAAGAAGAACAAACAGAATACAGATCAATGGTTGGACAATTAAACTGGATAGCTCAACAAACCAGACCAGAAATATCGTACAATGTAAGTGAAAGAAGTAAATTTTGTAAAACGGCAACAACAAGAGATATGAAAAAAGTAATAAAAATTATAGAACAAGTAAAAGAAAAGGAAAACCAGATAATCATTCCTACCCTTAAAGGAAGAACAAAAATGGAAATATTTTCAGATGCCTCTTTTAATAACGTGGGGAATGGACAATCTCAAATTGGGTACATAATAAGTATAGTAGATGAATTAGACAACAGGAGTCCGTTATATTGGAAATCAAAGGTGGCGAAGAGAGTGGCGAGATCCACTCTAGAAGCGGAAGCATTAGGTTTAGGTGAGGCTGCAGATGCTGGAATATATCTGAAAGCTTTATGGGAAGAATTAAATGAAGAAAAACTACCAATATTGATGAAAACGGATTGTCAAAGCCTTGAAAGAGCACTACACTCAACTTTGGCAGTATTAAATAAAAGACTAAGAATAGATATATGCATATCTAAGAAGAAGATCGAGGAAAAAGAAATTAGAAGAAATCAAATGATAAATCACAAAACAGATCGCAGACATTTGACAAAAGAGGTGTAAAAAAAAGGAAAATATACAAAATATTAACAACGTATAAAAATATAAAGACTATTACACCTATAACAAAAAAAACAAGAAAAAAAAGAAAAAGAAGAAAAAAAAAAAATAGAAAATAGAAGAAAAAAAAAAACAAGAAAAAATAGTATGAGTTTGATAACTATTTTATATTTTATATATGTAGATAGAAAAAAGAAAGTATATGTACCGCCGTAGCGGGTAGTAGATTCTTTAAATTCTGATAATGATACTAATCTATATATTATTACTGTTTTCAGAAGAAAAGTAATAGTTATATTTATGTAATTTATGTAAAGTAATTTAAGTGTCGCAGGCTTTCATTATAACGCCTGTAGTATCATTTTCTTTTATAATTGATTTAAATTAATCTAGAGAGATACTACAAGAATACAATCACATTAATAATAAAATCAAGAGAAGAAACCAAGAAACTAGGTGCGCACCAGAAGGAAGACAACCAAAAGAAATAATCAGAAGAAATAAGAGGAAAAATGCAGTTACCTAAATACCGACCAGAAGATTTATAGGAAATGATCATCGAAAGAAAGAAGTACATGAAAAAAAAAAAATATATAAAAATTATATCATCCACAACTGAGGAAATCAATTCATCTATCATCTATCATCTCTCATCTCATATAAGTTAGATTCATTACAACTAATAAGATGAGGGAGTATACCCACCTCAGTATCACCTTGATGTAAGACACGATAATCACCGAGTTTCATCGTCTAGATCAAATTATTCAGTTTGGGGTCCGGAGACCCCCTTTAGGCTGTGTACGGTTTAACCCATATATGATGTGAATACCTTATATGGTAGGTGTATACAGAGTTCATCGTTCTAGTCAATATTTCAGCGTTTGGGGCTCGTCCCCCAAATTGTCCCATTGAGTTCATTTTACTTCCGGGGCATCCTTAGATAACATCTCAGAAGTTGTATACCGAGTTTCATCATTCTACGCCAATATTCAGAATTTGAGGGGGCGCGTCCTCACATTTGATCCATCGCGTCATATTTACCCGGATTACATCTAAGATACAACCTAAAAAAGGCTGTATATCAAGTTGCGTTGTTCTATGTCAATATTTCAGATTTGGGGTGAGTACCCCATCTGGAGCACCCACAGTTTTTACTCCCTGCTATATCTAAGATACACATCCTCAGAAAGGTTGTATACCGTAGTTTCATCACTCTACAAAATATTTCAGATTTGGGGCTGGTCCCTCAAATTTGGTCCCATCGGTCATTTTACCCCTGATACATCTAAGATACAACCTAAAAAGGCTCTGAATATGTCAAGGTTTCAGCTCTTCTACATCAATATTTAATGTTTGGGGTGAGATCCCTTCTGGGGGATCCTACATACTCAAGGAAGTCTCAACCATTCATATTCGAACTCTACGACCTACGATAACCCTTAAGGACACCAACGTGTTTGTTTATACGACTTGGTTATTAACTAGCACCGCAAGTGCGCTCAGCACCGGTGCCGAGTCAACTCCTCAGATTTCACATATCAACTATTTCTAGAAATCAGCTCTGAAGCCTCTACACAAATTCAGCTATTGCGAACACTGTGATTTCTTTTAAAGTGGCGCGGTGGGTCCCCCTTCGGGGGACCCAGCTGGGTTGTAAACTCGCTATACAACAGGATATGTACCATTCTAACCCCCATCAACATTTTAACCCCTACATAGACTCTAACTACTAACTACCATACTACTACTACTACTACTACTAATAATAATTAATAATATAATAATAATAAAAACTTCAGAAGCTGAGCCGGAGTCGGAGTCGGTGCCGGAGCTGAGTCGGAGCGGATAGCTGGCCGGAGCACAAGACCACTCGAAATTGTGATCACTTCGTGATCACAATTTCTTCGACCGTAAATAATAATAATAATAACATAATTTAACTAATAATAATAATAAATAATAATAACATATAACATATGAAAAAAGCAATTAACTGATATCGTCAAAAAAGGGTTCTCTATCAATCTAGCGGATAAAGAACGATGTTTGCTTAGTCAATGCCTAAATGCTGATAAGAAGAAACTACGCTGTATTCCAAATAGTGGTCTTGAAGATGGTTCTATTTACTACTATATATATAATAAATATATATATATAGTATATATATATAATATATATATATATTATATATATATATTATAATATAATATATATAAATGATAACATATACTAGTATAGGTAATATTAACTATATAGTATAATATTATATATATATAACTATATGTAATAAATATATTTATACTATTATATATATATATATATATATTAACCGGTATATAGTATATATATATATATATATATATTAATATATATATATACTATATATATACTATATATATATACTAATAGTATATACTATAATTATATATATATATATACTTATATAATAGTGTGAATTGGACAAGCTTTTTCGTTTGTACGATGATGATTATAGTAAATTTTGATGTATGCTATTTGAAAAACAGTATATGATATACCAGTATTTTAAAATTTCTATTTAATAAAATTTACCAAATTTATAATAAGGAAGAATTAAATTGTTTTTGCTTCATTCTTATTTAAATGTGTAAATACATTAAGAAGTTTAAGTTTTCCTGTTTTTCATTAACATCTTGGTTATTGTTTCTAATTTCTATATAAAATTGAATAATATAATTTTAAATAGTAGAATCGAAAGAGAGGTAAATGCTAAAAGTACAGATTAAGGTTGATATACACAAAAATGTATGATTCCAATAACCCTAAGGTATAACCTATCAATTACAGTACTGGCATATTATGTTGTATTATGGATTTTTTAAAAAAATTTGCTATTTTTGAATTAAAAAAGGTAAACAATTTCGTTTTTAAACTTTTTTGAACTCATTCAATTAGATAACAAATTCTATAAATATTTTACTATTTAGCATCAACCTTAAAAAGTATGGTGCAGTATCTCGGCACACCCGACAGATTTGTAGGGAATTATTCATGTGCTTTATTATATTTTACGTTAGTTGCTGTCCTGCTTGTCACGTGACGTTGGGTGTTAGCGATGTTCTACACCTTTTTATTATTTGTTTTCATAATAGTGCTCTATTACTAGTGTTTAAATCTGTATATTTAATAAATAATACGTAGTTTTTTCAGATATTTATGGTCTATTTATAAAAGTGATCCCAAATATGCGGTTAAGTTAGTGATTTGAGCCAGGAAAGTCGGACAGTAATGTAGTTATGCAAGGAGGCAACTTAAAACCACAAAAGAAATGAGCAGACAACAACTGGGTTTCAACTTCAAACAGTAGTATATTAAGAAAGGAAATTGAATACGGTCACAGTTGGAGCAAATAGGGTTGGCAAATGTGCGAAAAGAACAAGAAAAACAACTACCCAGACGAGTGAACAAAAAAGAGTTCAAATGCTCTGAGAATAGAAAGACTATTCATGTTAGAAAGCTTTCCAGTTCTATCAGCAGCAGCCGGGATTATTATTTCTAGAAGAACCGCCAATAGGAGGTTATTAGATGCTGGATTAAAAGCACGATCGTCCAAGCAAAGAAGCCATAAGATTAACTTTAGAAATGAACGAGGCAACGGTAATGGCTGGCTTCGACGCAATGAATTCATTTTGATCTGCTTGACAGCAATGGAGCAGGTAGAGTGATCAGTAATAGCTATTTATTTCTTTTACACTCCAAAAAAGAGCATTTGTTAATTAGTAAAATCGCAACCCTGAGTCTAAAAAAAAAATGACACTTGAAAATATTCATATACTCTGCGAATGATCAACCATCTATGGTATTAATGTCATGATCTTCCATGTACTTGTTTGACTCCTAACTTGCATCCATCTCTATGCTTTTCGTACTTTTCTATTGTGATATTATATATGCTCAGATTGTATTCTTGATAATCCAAACATTGCTGGGCTTGAGGATCGTGTGCAGAGCGTGAAGAAGGCGATCACTGAAGAATAGTAAAACCCAACATGCCTGAAAAAACAAAAGTAAAGATTTTTCCACAGAAAAATCATGGTGTGCAGTGCCATTTCTGTTCCAGTGGCCCAATGTCGATTGATGATTTGATTGAAGGCGACCATTTAGACCAGCATAAGTTTATAATGTACATACAAACTCTTTCCTACCTCAAACAAGGATGTTTTGGTCAATTAGAACCTTGGTATTTTTCAACAGCGACCTCCCTTGTGTCATTCAGACGAAGTCAGTAAAGAGATGGTTCGACAGAATGGCGTAGAGTACTTCCAGGAGCCTGGAAATTCACCTGGACATTAATCCCTATTGGAGTGGCTGTGGTCAGTGTTAGAAAGATGAAATATCACGCAGCTTCTCCGAATCTGGACGACAAAGTATGTCATAACTCAGTAGACGTGTTATTCAGATTTGGACTTTCATTCTGAAAAAATCCGGAAATTTGTGGCAGAACTTCAAGTGCTGGCATGCCCAGTCGCGTTAAAGCACTTGCAGGTGCCAAAGGTGCCCACAAACACGTCACCCCTCATACCAGTATTATCATTATTTGTTCACGATGTATTATATAAATTCTAAAAATCTAATAACTAAAATTAAATTTCTTAACCTTTATTTCTAAGCTAAATTTATTAACTCTATAAGTTATAGCCTAAGAATTATTAATACTCTAGTCCCTGTGGACTTATAAAATAAAACTCAACGTGGATTGAACTCTTAACAAAGGAGTGTTAAGAATGTAATGAAAAATAATATAATGGTTCCTCAATTTAAAATATATACTATATATATTATATATATATATATTAATATATATCATATAATATATATGTACTAGCCTATCGTATCACCTAATATATAGTTTAGATTAATAATATAGTTATATATGCATTTGGCAACACTGCATTCTTAACACAAATTAAATTCCATTGAAAATGTATTATACAGATGAATCAAAATTAAAAAATAATTTAATATTTTATCCAAGTATCAGCTGACTGACCAGAAATCAACCATTACCAAAATTTGTATTTGTATTCTTGTTAAAGGTTCAAATACATGACATACAAAATATATCTAC
>JABUQX010013283.1:20000-44073 GCA_015478945.1 Trachelipus rathkii | reverse complement strand
ATTGAGAATGGTTCTCGGATGTTGAGAGAACCTAACCGGAAAACCATATGCGCTTAGGACCGAGGTTCGGGCCTGCGTATTAAGTGGTAACCCTTAAGAAAGGTGAAATTAAAAAAAAAAAAAAAAAAAATTGTGAAATTATTTAAATGTTCAGAATGCAGCTATGAATGTAATATGAAAGGAAATGTAAAAAAAAAAACATTCTTAAGAAGCATGGAACTGGCACAATAAATAAAGTAATCGACTAAAATCAGAATGATTAAAAAATGTTATTGCAAACGTAAAATTAAAAAGAGTCTAATTATAGAGGCAAGGATAATGATTTTGAATATTACGAAATAATAGTCATAATGGAAATATATAAAAGTGCCTCTTTACCAGACAAAGAGAGACCTTCAAGTGAGGAACTGGAAAGCTCATCATTCGTAATAAGTGGTAAATTAGATTTTCCTCTTGAAGAATTAACAATAGCCCCGGGATAGACCAGACCAGAGGGATGATGATATGTTTGGGTATTAGCAAAGGGAAAATTCAAGAAAATACTTCAGGGTTCACACTTTCTGAAAGTCAGGGAAAAAAAAATTGGTCAGGGAAAGTCAGGAAACGTTTTAAGATATGCTGAAAGTCAGGGAAATTCCAAAAAAGTCAGGGAAATTTTAAAATTTCAAAACATATGAAGAATGATCCATGGACCAAGTTGCATATTTTTGATATATTTTTTTTCCTTACTGTATAATTGTGGAATGAGAGATGTATTTGATAAGTGAATGAAAAGGATGGGCGAGGAATGACATTCCATAAATCTACTTCTATCCTGTTTCTTTCTATTTTTAGTTCACTATACCTACTATTCTTCCTATTCTGTTCGTAGAAGTTGTCCAGTTCTCCTTTTCGATGAGTGATGGTATATGGAGTGTTTTGACTGTTATGCTTATGACTTAATTAATCTGTTTATATCTTTTTCTCTTTAGGGATTTATACTTTGAGGTGTTTTTTTTTAGGTTTGACGAAGGATTTTGGATCATTTTGTGCAGTTGAAGGTTTTATTAATTTATATTATAAAATGACTTCAAACAAAAAAACTAACTTTTGATGACCAGTGGTGGACGTCAAACTGACCCATAGTTATCAAGGTGGTTGGGTAAAGGACTGATAGTTCCAAGTCATACTGTCAACTATGTCATAAGGGAGTTAGGTCTATAAAACAGTTTATGCCAAGGAAAGTTTCACTTTCAGAAGGGAAACCAGTTGAATTTAATCAAAACTCAGCAGGACCAACCATCATTGAGAAAAACTTTTTCATTATGTGTCTAATAATACAAATATTCGTGAAAGTGTGTGCACTGAAATTAATGCCAACTTTCCATCAACTTCTAATCATACTCACCGATTGTAAATGACCCTGAGTATAACCATTAATAACCACGTAAAACCAGTTCATCAATCAGTTTCATCTTTTGCATTAAAGATGATTGTTACAAATCTGAAATACTATGGGCATTAAAGGGGGTGGGATGATAAATGTTTTTATAACCGTGTTGCAAGATGTTGGGAAACCTTAAATTATGTTTCCAGATAGTGGCAGTAGCTTCAAATTTTAAAAAGGGGCCGATGAAATGTAAAATGTGATTAACCATGGACTTGCTCTCTATTTTTCTAGAAAGCAAAGCACAATACACTCTACTCTGCAGTGAAAGCTCATTCTACCTTGAATTAAAATTAAATAATATTTTTTGGAGTTATTGTCCTTCTAAGAGACTTGATTAGTTTTTTCTTCTATATTACCTGGGAATCAACGTTATGTGGAATTGTGGCAATTATTTAAATTAGGACTGATATTTCGCATGGAAATGCGACAGTGGAGGAGGGGTTTTCTATAAATTAAGCATTTTAGTGAGCATCTGAAAGAACATAGTCTGATTTCTCAAAGAGAACAGTGCACAATACTATAAGATCTTATGAAAGTATTCCATGTGGCTTCTTACTGTCTCTATATTCTTGTCTTAATAAAGTTCTATCACTCACAAAATGTTGACAAATGTAAGAGCTGCCCATAGGAGATGTGAAGAACATCTCAGAGTCAAAACAGAACCAAGAAGAAAAAGAAGATAATAATAGAAGGTTGAAAAAGAAAATTATCCATACAGACTATAAACTTGAAGAGGAGAGAAAGATGTTAAAACTGAAAGCTTTGACAGAGGAAGACCTATAAAATGAAAAATCAGATGCTTGAGAAGAAAAAGTTAACCTAAATCTCCCCATTTAGAACTTTTGTGATCACAGTGGACGTTATTCACCTAGGCTATTAATGTAAGCTTTTAGTTTATTTTCTCTTTGTATAAATAAAACTGTTTACTTTTGGAAAAAAATAAAAAAAAGGAGTGCGTTGGACGGCTATGGGGAAGGTATAGGCTGATTACTAAAAGAATTTTTTTTTTTTTTTTTAAATTCATCCTGAAGTAAAATTTTAAAAAAAATTTTCAATATTTAATGTATGAACTGAGTAAATAGGCTGCAATAATGATTAATAGATATTTTATACGCCAAAAATAACGAACAAGCTGGTCAGGGAAAATCATGGAATTCAAATTCAAAATTTCAGTGTGAACCCGGAAATTGATTGGGTAATAATGGATAACTATATTGCGGTGTTGTGGTTGATATTGGGAAGTATCTAAATAATCCTGTAGACTTCCAAATCAAAAACTCAAAAACAAAATGGCTATAGCAAAAATCACCGAAAAAAAGTGGTATAAATTTAATATATCTTGTAACATAGTAGTTGCAGTCAATGAAGAACAGGAATTGAGTAATGGGCTTATTCGTGCCCCTAAAGAACTTAATAATTACTGTAATTAAAGCAAAAATTATGAGGGGAGAAAATTTACGTAGGTCACGATTGACTACGGTAAGACTTATGATGTGTTCCTTATTCAGGGCAGATAGAATATTTAATATATATAATAATGGAAGGAGAATGCCAATTTTTCTCGAGTTTAATGCTTATGCAATAGAGGAAATCTATTTGAAATGGATAGATGATTGAAATTTTCATTTATTTTTCCTTCAGTATTCAATCTTCTTCTCTATTATATTTTTCGCAACTTTTTTTTTTTATTTTTTTTCTCTAACTCCGCTCCCCCCACAAGTAATTTATGATTAGATATTTGAATGAATTTTGGATTGGATAAGTGCGATTCAATTCGGTTCTGAATGAAAGGAGAAAGACGCTTGCAGAAGACCTCAGATTAAATAATGAAGAACTAGAGATGGAAGGGAATTAGTATTGTACAAAGTGGTATAGTAAATGTTGTATTAACTAATTAGAATTAATAAATTTTATATTAACTAGTTTTTATTCTTCCAAATTAAGTTCCTAAAGAAAAACTAATTAAATTAAATATTACTGAAATTGAATTAAAAATATGAACGAAGATGCTAATGACTCAATTGGAACTTGGTTCAATACTTTTATTTTTACAAGCGGTTCAAACTAATTTATTGATCCTAATTAATTACGCTTATATACAGAAAGACTACTTAATTTTAGTTACTCCTCAACCATTGCAGGGAGGCGAGGGGGGTATTGATTCTTGTTATAATCCTGGTTTTGCAACCCAAGACACAATATCGTGATAAGAACTAGTACTTGGGCAAATTTTGCTCATCCTTCCGGCCCCAGCAATAGAATGTGACCTTGTCACACACGTAATCTTTTAATCTTCCTATCTCATCGTTTTTCTAATTAATTATCTAGCCCTAGGTTTGGTTCTTTCTCCCTGACCATCTGTTGCTTCTTTAGTAAGAGACCTCCTCGCCGCTTAGAGTGGTCCTCCGGGTACAAACTTCATTGACTCTACACTCATGAGGGAGGGTCGAGCCAATGAAGTTTGCTCGACACTCATGAGGGAGGGTTCCTTTAATTTTATATATTACGGAAGTTGATTTTAATACGCCTCGGAATATGATTGATAAAACCGTTTTTGACTCTACATTAATTACCAGTCCTCTTTTGGCTTGTACTTTGAACATTAACGACTTTTTTAATTCATATAATAACTTCACCTCCCCGCACCACGTTAACGTACCCTACCGTGTCGGGGTGGCAGGGGTCAGATACCTTTTTCGGATGGTATCTGCTAGGAGGTACGTTTTGTTTTTGGTTGCTTTTCCCCCCCTCTTTTTGTGGTTGCCCTACTTCCCATTTTTGTTCTGTGGTATATTGTTGTTAGTTTTATTGTTATTATTAGTACTTTTTCATATTCTGATTATTATTATTTTATTATTCATTTTTTTTATTACTGTTGATATATTTATTATTTCCTTTATTATTCTTATTATTATTTTTATTATTATTATTATTATTATCATCATTATTTTTATTATTATTATTATTATTATCATCATTCTTCTTCTTCTTCTTCTTCTTCTCCTTCACCTTCTCCTCCTCCTCCTCCTTTTTATTCTTTTTATTCTTCTTTTTATTCTTTTTTTCTTTTTATTCTTCTTTTTATTATTCTTTTTATTATTCTTTTTATTCTTCTTATTCTTATTCTTATTCTTCTTCTTCTTCTTCTTCTTCTTCTTCTTCTTCCTTCTTCTTCTGTTCTATCTTCTTCTTCTTCCTTCTCGTTTTCTTCTCTTCTCTTCTTCTTCTTCTTCTTCTTCTTCTTCTTCTTCTTCTTCTTCTTCTTCTTCTTCTTCTTCTTCTTCTTCTTCTTCTTCTTCTTCTTCTTCTTCTTCTTCTTCTCTTCTCTTCTTCTTCCATCTTCTTCTTCTTCTTCTCTTCTTACTTCTTCTTCTTCTCTTCTTCTTCTTCTTCTCTTCTTCTCTCTCTTCTTCTTCTTCTTCTTCTTCTTCTCTTTCTCTTCTCTTCTTCTTCTTCTTCTTCTTCTTCTTCTTCTTCTTCTTCTTCTTCTTCTTCTTCTTCTTCTTCTTCTTCTTCTTCTTCTTCTTCTTCTTCTTCTTCTTCTCTTCTTCCTTCTTTCTTCTTCTTCTTCTTTTTCTTCTTCTCTCTCTTCTTCTTCTCTTCTTCTTCTTCTCTTCTTCTTCCTTCTTATTCTTCTCTCTTCTCTCTCTCTTCTTCTTCTCTTCTCTCTTCTTTTTTCTTCTCTTCTTCTTATTCTCTCCTTCTCCTTCACCTTCTCTCCTCTCCTCTCCTCCTCCTTCTCCTCTCTCCTCCTCCTCTCTCCTCCTCCTCCTCCTCCCCCCTCCTCCTCTCCTCCTTTTTATTCTTCTTTTCCTTTCTTTTTTCTTCTTTTTCTTCTTTTATTCTCTTTTTTTCTTTTTTTTTTATTATTCTTCTTTTTATTTTCTTTTTATTCTTTTTTCTTCTTTTATTATTATCTTTTTAATTCTTCTTTTTATTCTTTTATTCTTCTTGCTTCTCCTTCTTCTTCTTCTTCTCTTCTTCTTCCTTCTAATCTTCTTCTTCTCTTCTTCTTCTTATTCTTTTATTATTCTCCTCCTCTCCTCCTCCTTCCTCCTTCTTCTTCTTTTCTCTTCTTCTTTTTATCTTCTTCTCTTCTTCTTCTTCTTCTCTCTTCTCTTCTCTTCTTCTTCCTTCTCCTTCTTTCTTCTTTCTCTCTCTCTTCTTCTTCTCTCTTCTTCTTCTTTCTTCTTCTCTTCTTCTTCTTCTCTTTCTTCTTCTTTCTCTTCTTCTTCTTAATTCTTCTTCTTCCTTCCCTTCATTCTTCTTCTTCTTCTTCTTCTTACTTCTTCTCTTCTTCTTCTTAATTCTTCTCTCTTCTTCTTCTTCTTCTCTCTTCTTCCTTCTTCTTCCTTCTTCTTCTTCTTCTTCTTCTTCTTCTTCTTCTTCTCTCGTTTCTTCTTCTTCATTCCTTCTTCTTCTTCTTCTTCTCTTCTTCTTTTTTTCTTCTTCTTCTTCCTCTTCTTCTTCTTCTCTTCTTCTTTTCTTCTTTTTCTATTTTTCTTCTTTTTCTTTCTTCTTCTTTTTCTCCTCCTCCTCCTCCTCCTCCAGTTGTCCTCTCACTGTCGTTGATCTCTTTGTGGATTGCGTTGCCATCTCGGCCCTTCGAAGCAAGTTCTTTCTGACGTTCTAACTATCCCTCTTCACATCGCTTCGGCACATCTATCCGACTCATCACATTTTCGTAAAAGTGAATCGTATTTTACCTCTCTTGGAACTGAAACATCTTTGTATAAGATCTAACCATCTCAAGCCTTGTTCCTCTTTCGTTGTAATTATTATTCCCCTGTCGTTAGTTTGCTAACACGGTCTAGCCGCATTCTCGTGTGCTGTGGAGATCCCTGTACATCCACTCAAAAAAACAAAAAAGAAAAAAAATATTATTAGGGTGGAGGGGCTCAGATACCTTTTCCGAATGGTATCTGCGAAGTGGTTGTACGTTTTTTGTTTTTCGTTGCATTTTCCCCCTTTTTGTGATTCCCCTCCTTTCCATTTATGTTCTTTGGTTTCCTATTTTTTATTGTTTATTATTGTTTTTTTATTTTTTATTCCTTTTGTTTTTATTATTTTCTTATATTTTTTTTTATTACTTTTATTTTTTTTTTTGTTGCTTTCTTCTAATTTTTAATAATTTTTATATTATTCCGTTCCCCTTACCCTTCCTTTCCTCAGTTATGTCCCTTCCTCCTCCGTTTTCTGTACGTACTACCCTACGTATCCTGATCTCTCTTCTGGGAGTCTCCCTATTCCCCTGCTTCCTGGTGGCTACAGGGCTGTTGTCTCTGTGTGTTGTGATTGGCCCATCTTGCCCTCCTTCCTACGTGGGGTGAGGGTACAGTTAAAAAACCGTTTTTTCTTGCCTTTCTCCGGCCACCTATTGTAGGGTCCCGAACCTTGCCTAACCTGTGAGGAGGCTGTCCCGCACTTTGGTGTATATAATTTGGGCTTCGCGTCTTATCCGCGGGATGCATGGCTAGTATTTTCATCTTAGTAGACGACGAGAAGTTACGGGGGGCTTTTCCGAGGCACACCCATGGCCCCACCCTACGGGGTGGGGTCTAGGGGGGAGGTGTTTTGCTCTGGGCCTGTGTGGGCGCGGTTACGCGCTGCCGGGATTTCTGTTTCTATTCATCATTGTGTTATTGAAGTTTGGGTTTTTTGATGCGGTTGCTGATGATTTTGCAGGAGTATTTTTCATGGGAAGGAAATCTAAAAAGTTTACCGTTTCCAGAAAGGCGGCAATCACCATCTGGCGGGTCCCAACCCGTCCCCTCCTGGCCATTCCCAGGCCTGCGACAGCAGGGGCTTTGAGCCCTTGTTGATGAAATGCGTGGTACTCCATCACCCACCCTAATCGCCCTCGATCCGGTCCGTTCAGGGACTGGCCGCAGACCAAGGTGCAGGCTGTTGTGGCCTCTCACACTGCATACCCTTGTCTCTCGTTTTTACGTTTGCCATTCCAGGAGCCCCTGCGTCAGCGGGGTTCCATTCTAAACGCCAGTAAAACCAACGCCGACGATCACTTTCGCCGACCCCCTCCAGGGGTCCCGGGTCTTTCTTCCTACCGCTTTATTTTTATTTACATTCAACGTCCTTCTCGTCCACTGACCTCTGTGAGCCGCTCATCCTTAGTGAATGCTTTGGAAGCTGCTCTCAAACTAACTGAGCACAGGCCTACGCCAATGAGGAACGGTTCCCCCTTGGTTCGTGCTGCCTCTCGTACCAGAGCAAGAACTGCTTCCCCTATCCATTTGGGAAGATTCCGTCATTTCCAACTGATGATGTCCTAACACGCGAAGCATATAATGCTTCGGAGTCTGTTCCGATGCTTCAAATTGACATCCTAAACTCATTTAACAGGCTCACCACGATGCTATCACGCGACGTTTATCGGTCCCTCCAACGTAGGATGACCCCTCAAGACGAACCCTCGTCTGTTACTTACCTTTCTCTGTGCCTTTCCCTCCATCCACCAGGTAAAACTTAGTTTTAACCATGCACACGGGTTTGGACTTAGTGCCAATTCCGAGAAGATTTCAAGTGCCATTAAATTTGGTTCACCCCTGAATATTGTGGTCTCCCCAGACATTCTGTCCGACCATTGTGGCAGGTCCTCTCCACCCGAACTGTGACAGAGATCTCATGTGGTCCTAACTGCAAGGGCCCACACCCGGCCTCCTCTATCCACTTCCCCTTTTTCGCCTTGGAGAAGGAAACCTGGAGCAGTGCGCTATTCATAAAATATGACCGTCGGAGGCTACCCGCCGTGGCACGAGGGAAGAAGCTGGCCTCTATCCTCTTTACTTATGCTGCGGCAGCGTCCACTCCATCCTGCGGTTGCCTCTTCCGTTGCTCATCGCCCCCGTGCGTTGTCTCCGGAGTTTGTTCCGCTTTCACGTTCGACCGTTCGGCCTGTTTCGGATCACCTGTTTCGGTGGTTTCTGTGGCTCTGGACAATTGTCCTCCCAACTCTCCCGAGATGGTCCACCGGACCGCTCGTCGTTCTTCGCCGAACACCACACGACCCTCTCGTCAACAGCTCCTCCCTTGTAGAACGGTCCCATGCACGCTTCCAAGGGAATTCTGATTTTGCGATAGTTCCGCTCTGAGGTCGATGGCAATCGTCCATGTGCCTCGTCGGAGCCTACCTGTACCGTCTCCCGGGAACGCCCTGCTTCTGTTTCGCCGGGGAAACACCAAATAGTCCCTCTTAACGGTTGCGAGAGTTCGTCCAATGGGCGGATCTTCCCGGGAAACGAACATCCCTACTCGTTGCTTATCGGGCGCGGTACTTTCTTGAAGCAGAAGGGAATCCCCGTTTGTACTGGGGTAACCTGTCTCTGTCCTGCCTAAACGGGCGCGCCGCGCTGACAACCCGCGTGGCCGATCTCGGACCAGTGGTCCGCCCTCTGCACGTTCTGATAATTTACTACTTACTCTGCCTAAGGCCCGCTTCGATTCTGCACTATTCGAGCGATTCTGAACTTTTTCGGATGCCTCGATGGACTCTTCGGACTACCCTTCTTCCATAGGGTGTAACGTGCTGACACTGTTGTCCCACCCGAGGGAAGGTCCGAGGAGGTATCGATTGACACCTCGCCCGCTCGCAGTCTATCCTTCGGGTAGACGTGGCACCGCTTCGATTTGTGTTGAGGGTGGGTTGGCTGGTGGATGCGGGAGAGTGGGAGAGTCTTCCCTTCCTGCCTCTTCCTCCATCCCCTTGACTTCGGTCCGTCGACGAAGCCTTCCTGGCTCTCCTCTGCGCGGACCGCTCAGAGATTTTAAACTGCTGACTCCATATCACTGATACAGCTTGTCTACCGATGTGGGTATCATCTCATTCTCCGTCGACACATTCCTCCTTGTCAATCCTCTTCCATCCCCCAGCCTATTGTAGGCGCCTCCTGGCCAAGACGCGTCCCCCTTCCCGGTTGCTAGAAGTCTGGCAAGGGTGCGTCTGAGGGGAGGGATGTTCGATAATTGTGGAGTGGTGACTGCGGCCCTTTGGCGAGCCCTCTCCTGATGTGCCCCGGAACCCCTCTCGTAAACAGGGGGGTCCACACATATCCCTGCTGCGTGATCTCCTCTCCCTCCGGGGTTTGAGGTTCCTGTCGGTGGGTCGTCCGGCGGCTCACGGGACCTTCCGCCTTTAAACCTCCTGAGAAAGATGCACATCCCAAACAATCGTTGACTATTGTCAACGGATCGTCCTGACATTGGATTATTTCCGCGTATGGCACGTTTTACCATGGAACTTCCGGCGGATACTTTGCTGAATTACGAAAAGCTGAGAGATTATTGTCGATCATCAGCCCTTGGCTGTTGTTTACAAGAGTTGCAACTTCGTGACCATGACCTTTTGCAACCTTCAAGGTACAGGAAGCCTTATTTTCCTGAATCGTGGAACCAGCGACAGAGTGGGGCAGGCGATCCTGCTTTCAACGAGTCCTGTCCATTTACTCCATTCACTCTCTAGCTCCGCTGCATGCGTAGCGCGCTCGTATCCATCTTGAAGCGCCGCTTACGCTGTGCTCGTTGTACCTGGCGCCCAGTATACCAAGAAGGACCTCGTTGATTTTTTCACGTGTCTCCCACCGCCCATGTTTGGTCCTCTGTGCTTTAAACCTCCGCCAATCCTTGTGGGGAGACCTGTTACGTCCCAATGCCGGTTGGGTTGTTGAGTTTTTGCAGGATTTTTTTATTGGAGTTCAACACGGGCCTTCCTCACCTTTGAACGTTTTTAAAATAACAGGCCACTTCTTCCTGTGTTTACGTCTCGTGTGGTTTCATCTCGTCTTTAGATCGTTTTGGGTGGGAAGGTCGTCTTCTCTGTGGTAGTGACACTACCCCATTATTGTTTCGGCCCCAGTCCGCAGCTACCACTTTATTCTGGCTGGCGCTATGACAGGGCAGACTGGTCTTCCTTTCATCAGGCCACTTACTTTCCATCTTTCCTGCAACTAACGTGTTCCCGTCCGGCGGATGCCTTCACTTACTTTCAGGAAACAATCCTTCAAGCGGAAGCAACGGACCCTATACCCCGTTCATCTGGGACCGCGGAATCAACAACCCCCTGGTGGAACCTTGAATGTGCTCGGCTAATCGTGAAAAAGCGTAAGTTGTATTAGCTGTATAAACAGACTCCCACACTCCTTCCAACTTGATTCTGTTTAAGGCTTCGGTGGCCCGCTCCCGGCGTATTAATCGCCGTACGCGGAAACAGTTTTTCGCACATACGCTTCCACGGTTAATTCTTCTACGCCTGTATCATCAAGTCCATAAAAAGTGCGTAAATTTCCACGAAAACACCATGCTGATCCGCCTATTATCCTCGTTAGGCCCGCAAACTTCTGATGTCATATCTGCTCCCGGGGTTGTGGCAAACGAGTTGGGTTATCACTTCGCCTCCTGCTCCAGCGGCTCCCGTTACCTGAACCTTTTCGTTCTGGTCGCTTGCGGGTGGATTTTCCTGATTTTTCTTCCGCCTGGAAGCAGACCATCCATACAAACCGGCTATTCACCAAGGGCGACGTTCCTAGACGCCCTCAAGCTTTGAGGGGATGGAAGCACCTGCCTGAAGGCATCTCTTCAGAGCCTCGACATGCTCACCATCTGCCACTGCCTCCCTTTCTCGCTTATACATAAAGATGGGTGGAGGGGGTCTTCCCTCCTGCCTGGTCTTACTGCATATATTGTCCCATTCCCAAACCTGGAGAATCCGACTTCTTCCGATAACCATTCGCCTATTTCATTGAGATTGACAACAAACACGCTCATGGAGGGATTGGTGGCTTCCCGTCTTATTTCCCACGTTGGAGCAACTCCATGCATTTTCCCTATCAATTTGGTTTTCGTCGCCATCGCTCGACCCAGGATCCTCTCCTTCGGTTGGATCACGACATTCGTGAGTCATTTGCTTTCAACAAAATGACCATGGCCGTTTTCTTTGACCTCGAAAAGGCGTATGATAGCAGTGAAGGTTGGGGTTTGCGGACCTCCACTCTTGGGACTTAGGGGCACTTCCTCCTAATTCCTGCAGTTTTTGATGTCGGACCGTTCGTCCAGGTCCGTTGTGTGCCACGGCTGTCGAGCTGTTTTGTCCTGGGCGAAGCGGGTCCAAGTCTGACGATCGGAAATACATCCGGGAAATCTCGAATTGGAAAACAACAGAAAAAGGAAGAACCGATAATCAGTTTTGGACAGATCTATATTTCAAGGGAGACGGGAAAATCCCCACCGATGAGAATTTATTTAAACATCAATTTTCATCTCAAAACCATAACGCTTTTGGGGAAGCCATATGAAAGCTATAACATCAGAGGAATATCCTCCAATCTTGGTAACACGAGTACCTTACCTTCCCTCCCGACTTCTTCCTGTCTTCAGTCTCGCTCGTGCGTTTTTAAGGAACTGTAGGTGGGTGCATCAGTGTTACGTATTTTTTATATAGTTTTATATATTTGTTGTATTTATTCTTTATTCTGTGTACGAGTGCTTAATGATATTATGTTATTTGCAGTTACCTACTTTATTGATCAGCATGTGTAATACAGGTGTAATTATCTAATTTCATTGATCAACATGTGTAATTATCCAATAAATAAATCTAAAATTGAAAGTTGAATATGACTACCATCCCAACGCTACTCACGAGCTTAACACAAACAATGCAGAGGTCATCAAAATATAGTTATAAATTTTTATTTCATTCTGGAAGCATTTATAATATTATAGTGTTGTCAGGTCACGATCAATCATCTGTCAACTTCAGCTATTCTGGCAACCTCCCGCAGACCTTTCTGACAACCTGGCCGTTCAAATAACGTTCTCAAACGTTCGTTAGCCGGAGACCTAACTTTGGAATTTAACACTAATGACGGAGGACAAAACCAACTTTTATTTTATTTACATTATTTACATTTTACAATTTTATTTACATTATATGGTGGTAGCGTTTACAACACAATAACACAAGAGTATTTATTTTAAAAAGCAAAATCTTTAAATATAAATTTTCTTATATTCTTACTAACTAAATACTGACCTTCTATAATCTATATTACACTTTGCGATAGTCTTAAGAAAATTTATAAACAAAATAAAAAAAATGTTAACTTATTATCACGTTTTAATTGACATTAAAATTGTCAAACATTATTAAATGATAATGGAAATTATGAAAATAAGCTTTAAAACAATGAATAGAGATGCATGTCACAGTACAGTCTTTCTGCCTATTCTAATCATCGGGTTGCAGATATGTCTTGAACAATTTTACAGTCAACATTAACGATATCCTTATTCAAAAAAATATCTTGGTTAATTTTATTGTCATTTTCTTTATTATCTGTTTTATCGTTCTCATTCAAATAAAAATATCTTCCTTAATTTTGATATCTCCTTTATTTCCTGCTTTATTATTTATTGAATCTTCCTTACAATCAAGTGTCCAAACTGTTGTACTGAGGAAGATTTGCCTCATTGTTTGAAAGAGAAGGACTGATTTCCGCAGCTTTGCGAACTGCCATAAACATTTTGTGGTGAGATTCATTTACTTTCAAGCTCATATTTCCTGACCTTTGGAAATATTTGCAGGCACTCATTACATTCTGCATTTTTCTTAATATATTTTCTTTTGATTTTATTGTCATTCCCTTTTCTTTTCAACAAATTCAGCTATTTCTTCTTTAATTTTGTCTATATTTGATAATGTGTTAAATTCGATCAATTTGAAAAGTCTGTCGTACTGGAGAGGATCGTAAACAAAATTTGTGGAGGCGTATGGCTGACTTGGATCGTCGAAGAGATCGAAGTTTGCAAAGTCAATTTCTGCTTCTGTTTCTCGCCTTACACCTTCAGAAAATAAATTTAATAGCAAAATTAATTAAAAAATAGATAAATGAATAAGGCCGGATAAATATATTAAAAATAAATATATTACATTTTCAAAAAATATAGTTTTATTAAATATATATGATAATAAATAAATATAATGTTTTATTTAAGAAACACTAACTTGCTTCATACATATAAACACGAATTTAAATTGGTTAATTATAAAACTTTAACATTGTTAATAAATAATCCCAATTTCACTTTATTAACCATTTAGAATTAATCTGATTCAATTATAAGGACGAAGTTAATCCACAAATAAACACTAATTTATTTTGATAAAATAATAATCAATAATTTAATTAGTATATCAACAATTTTTTTTATTAACTGTCAATAATTAATTATTAAATAGAAAAAGATTTCTTACCAGGAGCTTTAAACCATTTGAATTTGTTGTTGACAATAGTAAAATGGAGTATAACAGGGCAGAATGGATCGTTTTCATCTTTGAATACATACAATTCCCTTACTTCTTTGTCTTTTGAGAATTCAAGAGCCTGCAGAAGAGATAAAAATGTGCAATGTAGTTTATTAGCAATTATGGGAATATAGAAGTATGGGAAGTATTCCAGATTTTTTTTTTTTTTAAGTTAAAATTTTACCAATTTTTCGATTGGTGGAAATGGAACGTGATTTTGTTCTGCCCATTTCTGCGCTAATATTAACTCCTTGAAAGGCATATGGCTGTCGGAAGGTCGTTGAGAAAAATCAAATGACAGGTACATATCAATTGCTCTCTGAGGTCGTAACAAAAGAGGAAATGGAGAATTAAATGCCAGACCAGAGTCTACAATGAAGAGTTTCTTTGCGCTGTTATCCAGAGGTTTATAACGACATCCTAGGCCGAAATCCACTGCAAGGAAAGGAAAAAGTAAAACCAATAAATAATGAAATAATGTAATGCCATAGCCCAAACATTCCAGCAGTGGCGTATGCAAGAAGGGGGATTTAAGAACACAATCCTCCCGAAATTTTGGGGAAATCAAAATTTTCAGTATAAATCAATAAAAAAAAAACGAGTAAGAAATAGAGATATCAGTAACTTGAAAAACAGCTCCACCTAACCGAAAAAAAAATCTTTTTTTACGCTAGTGCATTCCAATGATTGAAGATAATTAAATTAAGCTTGTTTGATACTTACGTGCAGCATCACTAATATCATCATCATCATCAGGTGACAACGGAAAAGGAGATAATGGGAATGAATTTCGAAGGGATAAACCTCGGAATGGATTCAAAATTTCTCCTGCTCTACCAGCCCGTGAATTTAAGAGTCCAGATGTTTTCATCCAATTTTAAACGAAAGCAAGCATTTTCTCTTTCTGTGATTTTCTCGCTTTTCTGTGTCAAATTTATATCACATTAATAATAAGATATTAATATATAGGGCAGATTATATAATTGATCTACAACTATAAAATTTCTTTATAAAAATACATTGTAAATAAAATCAGTTAAAAATATAATTTAAAATAAATATGTAAAGTATAAGATAAAGCTTTTAAATTATTATTTTTTTTAATCCGATTCTCAATATAAGATACGAATAAACTTTTCCAATAAAACTTGCCTGTTTTTAATAGTTTCTTAAATCACTTTATTCCTGAAAATTTACCTTATATCTGTCCAATATGAGTTGCTTCTAGTCTCCTTTACTGCACCCATCCTTCTAAGTCTTTCTCTCCTCTTATCAGTGCTTGTTACTTGACTATTCATGATTCCAGGGTCACTCTGGGTACTTATTTTGCGGTTGTCACTTTCATCTTGACTTTCATGCCTAGGGAGATTAAGACTCCCTTTCTTTATAAAATTGAAACTAAAACGTATTTTAGCTTTTTTATTGGCAGTATTATTCTTCGGTGCAGAAGTTGTATCGTTTTCCTGACTAGGTTTGGTATTTTCAGGTTCTTCTGTGACTTCTTTCATGAGAGTTGAATCTGAGGGATTTTGTTTCTTCGGACAATAAGGATTTTTAGGACCCAACAATTTATTAATAGTTGCTATATCTTCTTCGATAGTTCTACTTCCTTTATTTTCATCATCGTCAGAGGACTTATCGTCAGCACCTTCTATGTCAACGTCATCATCAGTAGAACTTTCATTTTCTACAGGAGCTTCAAGATATTCATCTTCCAACCTCTCTGTTAATATGAAATAAAAAGGATGGGCATTTACGTTAAATAGAAAATACTTGAGTAAGATTTTAATTTCATGGTTAAAACTATTACTGTTGAATATAAAAGTTACTCCTACCATTTATAGCCCTTTCTTCGTTCACGTCTCTCAACATCTGAACAATATCTTGCTTTGATCCTCCATCAAATGCCAAACGCTTCATCAGGATAGTAAAAGCACTTCCCCAAACACCTATTAAAATTAAAATAAAAATAAACATCTTAGAATTTTTATCAATATAAATAATTAAAATAAAAAGTATAGAAAATGATAATAGATCATACCTTGTAGATAGTGTAAAGGAAACTCTGGAAATTGTTTGATTAGTTTTCCTACTAGAAATTTGCTACCAAAATATTCGGGCTTCATAAATGTTCCATATTTTGCTATTCCGATTTCAAAAGGAGAAAACTCTATCCATTCCTGGGATAAAATATTAGAAATATATAAATTATATTCGAAATTTAATTAAATATTTGCTACAAGAGAAACTTATGAGTCCCGATCGTAATTTCTTTCAAAAGTAAAAAAAAAAATAATTTGCTAACTATAGAAATGTCGTAATAATATGTAAATATATTTTAGAAACCAATATCTAATAAAAAATTAAATATTGAATATAAATCTTAGATTTGTTATCAAAAATAAAATACTTTACAAGAACGAACCGAAAATGCCCTACATGAAACCGATGCTTTGGCGTGTAGGCAAGTATAAAGAGGAAGAGGCACTTTCCCTCCAAGAACAATCTGTCGCTGGTCGGAAAGTCTCTTATTTTTATTCTGAAAAATAATATAAAATATTTTAAATGCGGCAATGTCATATTTGCATTTCTGTGACATTTAACTTAGTGAAATGAAAAAATAATATATGGTAAGTTTGCAAGTACAGTATTTGTTAATAACTTCACTTCAGTTACAATTTAAAAAAGTACAGAAGAAAACCTTACTTCTTTTAAAAGGACATCTCCGAGTAGATGACCAAATATATCTGTAAAAGAAACTGGTTGTCCCTTCCTGCTTTTATCCCTCATATCTAAAACGTATCTATAAGAATGCATCAAGTTCCATTTCCAATTTTGACAAACTGATTTTTTGAGGTCTTCGTAGATTTCCTCGTAAGTTACGTTAGGAAAGTTATCCTTAGCATATAACGTTGATAGAAACCTAATATAGGAGTATAATTGTTAGGATCAAGGAAAGATACGACGCCAGTTAAGCTGAAGGCATAACTTTTTTTCAGAATTCACTTTTCTGATTAGTAACAATGCTATTTATTTTAATTTTCACATTTGATTAATTATTATTTTAATTTAGTTACTCAGGTCATATGCATAAAAAACAGACCTACAAAATAGACAAACATCTTTAAAATTTTAAAATATAAAACAAATTTGTAAATATTAAAATATTTTAAAACACAAGATTAATTTAAGTACGAGTTGATAAGTTTGGATAAAGGGCTTCTTTAAAGTTTTTGGGAGTAAAATTTTAAGGACGATCTAAGCTAAACATCTCCAAGTTAGGTGAAAATAATTAGCATAAATGTTTTTGACAATTATTTAACAGTTTCGATACACAACTCTAATTTTAGCCTAACCATGATGAGCCAGAAAGCCCAGATACGTAAGTTGAGCAACCGAGGATGCCCGACTGGTGAAGTGCTTTGACGGCAGCACTAAAACAAATCATAGCTCGAAATCCACCTCCAGATCCCATGACAGCAATAACAGGAACCTTAACAGAGAAAGAACAGTATGAAATTTTGTCCATCTTTACAAAGAAAATATAACTATATATTTATTTACTAAAAGAAATTAAACATCTTACTTCATTTTTATTTTTGGGACCTCGATCTCCCAACATTTCTTGCATGCAATGCATCACGTTCAACCTCCGCTGCCTTAGAAACTCTTTTTCTTCTTCGCAAAGAGAAAGGGAAAACCTCAAGTCTGATTCCTTACTATAATAATAATAATAATAATAATAATAATAATAATAATAATAATAATAATAATAATAATAATAATAATAATAATAATAATAATAATAATAATAATAATAATAATAATAATAATAATAATGATAATAATAATAATAATAATAATAATAATAATAATAATAATAATAATAATAATAATAATAATAATAATAATAATAATAATAATAATAATAATAAAAATAATAATAATAATAATAAACTGAGTTCAAACACTTGTTACCACCACTATTAGTAATATTTAACTGCAGTTGTTACTACTGTTATAAATATTATCACTACCACTACCTACTTTTTCTGGAGCTTCATTGTTATAAAGACCTTTGAACCTCCATCGTATTCGAGGGTGAAATGAGAGGGCACATCTTCCACTAAGGATTCAATGTCAATAGATTGTACGCCCAGAATTTCGTCTTGGAGGTGGTTGGCATCCATTAAAGTAATATCTAAGATAAATAAATAAATAAATAAATAAATAAATAAATAAATAAATAAATATTATTCGTGTTTCCTAAACCTCCAAAAATTACACCACTTCTAACTAATTTATCTTAATTTAACTGACATTTTATTTATTTAATAAATAAATAAATAAATAAATATAACTTTTATCTAGAGTTACAAAAAAATTATAATTAATCCGTACTAATTTGTATTAATATAAATAAAACATAAATTTTTTTTTTTTGATGATCGGCCCTTTTCCGAAAATAAATAGCCCATGATAAATGACAACCACTGCGGTACTCACTAAGAGTATGTTTCTTTTTGGGATCGAGAAAGAAGTGAAAAGTTTCGTTCCAAATTGGGTTAATGTTGTTGTCGACGTGAGATGTTCTTTTCGATGAATTCGATGACCCTGGAACCTTCAGTATTACGTACGGATCAGGTATATCAACTGCAATAATAATAATAATAATAATAATAATAATAATAATAATAATAATAATAATAATAATAATAATAATAATAATAATAATAATAATAATAATAATAATAATAATAATTTTGTGACGGCTGACGACTGGCCGTCTGGTAGGCAGTCCCGAACTTAGTCTTTTGGATTACAAATTATGGGCAGTTTTAGAGTGTATGATTTGTTCAACGCAGCATCCAAATATTGGTTCTTTAAAGCGAGCTTTAGCAGGTACGGCGTATACTTTCCAATGGAAGTCGAGTGTGCTTCAGTAGACGACTGGCCCAACAGATCTAAGGTTTGTGCTAAGGCAAATGACGGTCATTTTGAATGAATGTTGTATTTTTTTGCATTTCATAATGGTTGTAGGTTTATATCGTGTACACAGAAAAAATTGAACTGCTTGACACCACTATTTGTGTAAGTATTTTTAATAGTACTTTATATATATATATATATATATATATATATATATATATATATATATATATATATATATATATATATATATATATATATATATATATATATATATATATATATATATATATATATATATATATATATATATATATATATATATATGCTCGGTATATAGATATAAATATATATATATATATATATATATATATATATATATATATATATATATATATATATATATATATATAAGAAGATATATATATATATATATATATATATATATATATATATATATATATATATATATATATATATTAGGGTGGTCACAAGCTATAGAGGGGAATTTTATTTTTGCTGTATCTTCCGGGTGATCCCCTAAAAGTTGCCAGTTTTCTAAAAAATTAAATTAGGAAAGTTATAGCTCAGTTGAATAATGATAACCCGTGCTTCATTGAGGTCAAAGTTTTGAAAAACTGCGAATTTTTGCAAAAAATCGTAGTTTTTCCTTCATAAAAAGAAAACCATTTGTCCTAGAAACCTAATTCTTGTTTTATTTCATAGGAAATGTTGTTGTCTTGAAGTTTCAATCTCACTTTCGTCTTCTACAGCATCAACGAGCATGAGATGAAGGCAGAAAGACGAGTTTATTTTAATGTGGCCAATTAAAAATGTCTTATCTTTCTGCCTTGAACTCATGTTCGTTGATGCTCTAGAACAGTGATCTCCAAACTTTTTTGATCGCGTACCCCTAAGACGAAAATAATTAGAAGTTGTACCCCCATAGGCATATAATATAATATAATATAATATAATATAATATAATATATAATACACAACGACCAATGAGAGAACCTAGCACTCACGTGATACACGATCATTCACTCGCAAGTGATGGTGAGTCTACTTTTTTGGCGTACCCCCAAGCATCACTTTAAGTACCCCCCGGGGTACGCGTACCCCACTTTGGAGACCACTGCTCTAGAAGACGAAGTTGAAAGTGAAACTTCAAAGCAACAACATTTCCTATAAAATAAGACAAAAATCAGGTTTCTAGGACAAATAATTTTCATTTTATGAAAGAGAAACTGCGATTTTATGAAGAAAAAAAAATCGCAGTTTTTCCTTCATAAAATGAAATTTATTTGTTCGAGAAACCTAATTTTTGTCTTATTTTATAGGAAATATTGTTGCCCTAAAATTTCACTCTCACCTTCCTCTTCTACAGCATCAACGAGAATGAGTTTACGGAAGAAAGACAAGATTTTTTAATTGGTTACATGTCTCATCAAATCACTGGCAATGGCAGTAAGTTGCCATCTAATTGTTAAGTTTTACGCAGTTTATTTTATAATATGCGCCAAGTGAAATTGAATACCAGAGAAGCTGTAAGACTTACAATACAGGAATTTCTAATTTTTGAGAGAAAGCTAAGATATCAATTAGACACTTTAAAGATTGTTGCAAAGCTTGAAAAACTGTATTGGGAGTGGAGAAAACAAAAAACGTTAGAAGATCTGCAAGCACAGCTCAAAATCAAAAAGTAGAAGCTTTCAATCCAACTCTTGATGACCTATTTGACGTTGTTCATCAGGATGCACTGAAAAACTACTGAAGACGAGCAGTTTTTGTTACTCCAGGGAGAAAAAGGATGACCTGGCTGCATGGGTGGCGTTGACATGAAATTCGCAAAAGCAGAACAACGAAGAAAAAAAAGAGACGAGCAGCTGAGATGGCAAGATTGGCAAAAGCAAGAAAAAATTTAAGTGTTTCAGAGTTTTTCCTCAATTTTTCTTTTTTTTCATGTTATTTAGCACTATGTTGATACAGAGTTTGACATTAACTAAAACTTTTATTTATTATTACTTTTTCCTGTTCAGATTAGTTGACTTGGAGCCATTATCTGTGAGTGCTCAATGGTTTATTTTATTTTATTTGTTTTATTTTTAGAAAGATTTGAGGTTGAAGATGTAGAACTGGAATCTTCACTAAGCAGCACATCAGAAGAAGAGGAGCCGACCCAAGAAGGTATTGAAAATGGAGGATAATTTTCCAGACACAGAGGAAGTAGGATCAGAAATAAAGAAGAGGAAGTGCTCTCGAGGAAGTTAAGAGATTATTTCTGAAAAAATGTCTCTATTGTTAGATAGGTGTAGTATTTTTGATAGAGACGCAGTTCGAATAATATCAGTTACTGCAGAGGCGTTTTGTCATGACCCATTTAATTTAATTGTAAGAAGTGTAACACGACTCCGCAGACAGCAATTCCGAAAAGAAGGACTGAGCTTATCAAAAATGGATTCAAGAATTCCAATTTAGAGGGAGCTGTTGTGCACTGGGATAGGACAAGTAAAAAAATGAGCAAAGGAAAGTGCGATTTTGATTAGTTGTGGGGATGAAGAACAGTTGATAGGAGTTTCTCAGCTTGAAAATAGTATGATAATTACTCAGGCAAAATCTATATTTTCAGCAGTTGAACAGTGGGGCAGTTGGGAAAATCCAAGACAAAATACAAAACTGGTATTGAAGTTGAAAATATTAGATATAAAATACGTAATTCGAACAAAATTTCAAGCTATCTTATCGAATAATAAAAATTCAGACTGGGTGGTGTAAGCTAAGCAAGATAAAATACAGAACTGGTATTGAAGATGAAAATATCAGATATAAAATACGTAATTTAACCAAATTTCAAACTTCTTATCTAACAATAAAAAATCAACAACCCAAGGATGATTATAAAGAATTTATCCAACTTTGTTTAATTTTTTTAGGATATCTTGATCCAAAATACATATTTTTTTTCAGAGTACCTGGTGATATTCATCACGCCAGATGGATGGCAAAGGCTATTTATTCTTTCAAAATATATCTTTTCAGGGATCAATTTTCATTAACAGATCTAGAGAAAATAGGTATTGAAGACATTTGTTTCTTTATAATCAATATTTATGTAAAAGGGTGGTTCAACTCCCCCAAACCCACTATGGCCCACAACCAAGACCTACAATTATTAAAATCGTTTGTTAACTACAGGGAAAGTGATAAAGAGATTGCAAACAAGGCACTGTGTAAAATGATAAACCATCTATGGTATCTTAACTCGGAGCAAGTTACATTTTCATTCTTCGATGTTACATTGGAAAATAATGTCAAGAAAAGAATGGCTCTAAAATTAACGTCATAAGAAGAAAATGATGATGATTGTGATGATGATAGGGATGTAAAAGCAGCACTAAATTTAAAACAATTAGATTATTTATTCGATAAAGAGTTGATTTTTTTTGTTTTTAAGAGATTTGAAATTGATACAGAATTTTTAATTGTGATCCTAATATATGGTGTGAAAATCAACATTATTTAAAAGCTAAGAAAATGGAAAATGGTAAGGTTGTCAATGACACATCCAGGACTTTAATTCCTGTTTGCCGAAAGATGAAGAACAATGGCAGTTTCTGTTACGAGTTGCATCTGAATGTAGGATGATTTTTCCTGACTCTTCAAAACCCACCTTATCTAATTCGCAGCTCTTCAAAACTTTGACACCAATGAGGCACGGGTTAACGTTATCCAATTCAAGTGAAACTTTGCCAATCTCATTTTTTAGTCAATTGGCAACTTTTAGGGGGTTCCCCGGAAATATATATATATATATATATAATATATATATTATATATATATTATATATATATAATATATATATATATATATATATATATATATATATATATATACTATATATATATAATATATATAATATATATATTATATATATAATAAACTTACGAAGGTCTCTATAATATCCTTTGGTGATTTTTTCGCCATATTTAACGATAATTTCCAAATCGAAACATGACTCGTGTTCAACCTAAAAAAAAATAAAAAAATAAATTTAAAAAAGTGAATTAATAACATTTATTCTATAATTATATTAAGAACAAAAAACAAAATATTAATATTTTTTTTAAGTCTTACCTCAAATACTTGGAAGGGATCATTCCTGCAAAAATATAAAATATTATTATTATTATTATTATTATTATTATTATTATTATTATTATTATTATTATTATTATTATATTATTATTATTATTATTATTATTATTATTATTATTATTATTATTAGTAGTAGTAGTAGTAGTAGTAGTAGTAGTAGTAGTAGTAGTAGTAGTAGTAGTAGTAGTAGTAGTAGTAGTAGTAGGTCTTTAATTGCTCAAGTTCTTAAACAATGATAAGCATAATTGGAAAATGTAATGAATAATAATTTGCTTTTTCTTTTAATTTATTTTTTTTTTATCTTTTTTTCATTCTTTTTGCAGATGCGCTTTAATTCAAGTTAAAATATGTATATGTAGTAAAAGCTCGACAATATTCAGAATAAAGTCGTTATCGTTTTTGTCATTTGTGCTTTCGCTCGATAAGAAATGCTCACCCAGTTTTAGAAAGAATTTCGTGCATAAACGAACGCTTGTTTACAAACAATTGGAATCAGCTGTTTTGATGGAGCAAGTGGCTTTGGAATAAATATAAATAAAAAAAAAATAACAAATAGTTATATTACAAATAATTGATCACCTATTGTGATGTAGTTTATCTATTTGGAAGGATTAGATTTAAAGCTAATTTTATTGAATGAAACATTCATCAAATCAAACGGATTTACCAGGCCGCCATCTTTTTTTTTTTCATTTTTTCATATAGTACGTCGCAATTCGCAAGCACGGGAAAATAGCAACCTTAAGGATTAAGGAAATTCCTTACGGGCATATTTGTAGATTTTGATCGGTAACTACCGAGGTAGAAGTTTTGCGAGGTTGTTAAGTCGAGGCGATTGACTCTCTCTCTCTCTCTCTCTCTCTCTCTCTCTCTAATAATAATATATATATATATATATATATATATATATAGTATATATATTATATATATATATATAATATATATTATATACTATATATATAATATATAAGATATATATATATATATATATATATATATATATATATATATATAATGTTATGTAATAGGTTAGGTTAATTAGGTTTACGTAACCTAACTAGCCTAACCTAACCTAACCTAACTAACCTATCAATTATATTAATATATATATATATATATATATATATATATATATATATAATATATATATATATATATATATATATATAATATTAATATATATATATATATATATTATATATAAAGATTAAAGAGAGAGAGAGAGAGGAGAGAGAAGGAGG
>JABUQX010013283.1:12500-15000 GCA_015478945.1 Trachelipus rathkii | reverse complement strand
TAATATATATATATATATATATATATATATTACAGAGAGAGAGAGAGTCGAGAGAGGGAGGAGGAGTATATCTCGAGTGATGAGAGATGAGAGAGAGAGAGAGAGAGAGAGAGACGAGGAGAGAGAGAGGAAAAGAGCTTTCATTATGGAGTTTTCATCAAAAAAGTGCTCATCCCTCTTGCCCACCGTGCGCCCTCTCGGGCTCCTGCGCCCCCCCGGCACCCGGGGTTGCGGGGGGCTGTATTTACGCACTTGGTGCGTGTCCCACAGGGTTCAGTGCTGGGGCCACTATTGTTTCCTCATATATATAAATGATTTAGCCCAGGGACCTAAATGTAAGGTTTCTAAGTTTGCAGATGATACAAAGTGGCCACCTCAGTTAGGATTAGTGAAGGATGCATAAAGATCAAAAATGATCTTGATAAACTTCTTGGGTGGGCAGATAAGTGCAAATGAATTTAATAGCTAAAAAGTGTAAGTTCATTCACCTAGGTTCTCAATAAAAGGTTTTTTAACTACGATATGAATGGGGATTGGCTTAGTCTGTGGACCAAGAAAAGATTTAGGTGTGATTATAAGCAGTAATTTGAAAGTAAGCTAATTCAGTGTTTGAAGCCTAGGAATTAAAGCTGAATAAGATGCTGGCATAATAAAATCGCAATGTTGTTTACAAGAGCAAGGGAAAGTAATAAGCAAACTGATAATAGCTATGTAGGCCCAGTAATTAGAGTATTGCTGCACAAGTTTGGCGCCCCCTTATTTAAGAAAGACTTAGATATGCTAGAGAGAGTGCAACGTAGAACAACAAGGAGATTTCTGGGTTTGAGGGTAAGAGCCTATGAGGAGAGGCTGAAGGAGTAGGAATGTTTTCTGTAGAAAGGCGATTTCTCAGAGGGGACACATGATACAAGTCTTCAAAATTATTTACATCTTACTGATAATATGGCAGACAATAAATTTTTCATAGTAGAACATCGACAGGTGACCAGGGGGCATAATAAAAAAATTAAGAAGGAAAGCATCCATCTTGATATAAGAAAGGCATGCATTCAGTAATAGGGTTTGTTAAATTTTGAATAGTCTGCCACAGGAGGTTGTTGAGTGTGACTCGATTGCAACATTTAAGAAGGGGTTGGAATATATGGATGGGTTGGGTATCATATAATATATTTATACGAAGCCAAATTGGCGGGTTTTAGTACAGTAGTTATTAATGTTAGTCTGCATGCGTGACCATAACTTAGTATTGATGCATGTGGATGTTGGCGTATCATATATACTATCATTAGTTTTTGACTTTGCAAATTGGCCTAAGCATGTAGATGGTTTGGGTTATCATATATATATATATTATATATATATATATATATATATATATATATATATATATATATATATATATATATTATTACTATATATAGATATTATTATATATATATATATATTATATATATATATATATATATATATATAGATATATATCATTAGTTTTTGACTAAGCCAAATTGGTGATTTGTAGTTACAGTAATTTGAACAAGCCCTAGGTTGCTTTGTGGATTTGCATGCAGCATGTTGGTTAGTGGCGTTGACTGGACAGTTATCTCGACAGGCCCGTGTGGCTTCTTACTGTCTCTATATTCTTAATGTCTTAATGTCTAATATATATATATATATATATATATAGTATATATATATATTATATATATATATATATATATATATATATATATATATATATATATATATATATTATATATATAACAAATATATATATATATATATATATATATATGTATATATATATATATATATATAGATATTATATATATATATATATATATATATATATATATATATATAGATATAATATATATATATATATATATATATATATATATATATATATATATATATATATATATAAGTTCTTATGTGCTTCATGGCTCAATGAATTTAGTTTTTTTAATTTAGTTTTTTCATATATTCCTATTATATGATACTAACAATAAATCTCAATGGGAATAAACAGGATCAAAAAAATTTAAGTACAAAAAAAGTAATTATTTAATAAAATCGTAGTTTTTTAAGCATCTTACGTTTGGCAGCTACCGGAAAGCGAGAAGACTGAAATATTTTTGTCAAAACAAGAGGAAAAAAATTTTACGCCAAGTAGATCCATCTAGTTTAGATATAAGTTTACTGCATCGTCAGTAGTGACAATCACTTTGGCCACCGGATTTGGAGGCCTGTGATTGGCCGTTGGAAATATGACGTCACTAAGCCCCTCCCTCTTTGAAATAGCCCTTTAGGCCTAACTTTCCTTTACTCGTCTTTATTTTTATTTATTCTTCGTTGTTATTGTTTTTGGTGACTTCGTGCGCGCTTCATGCCTAAGAACACACACTCACCCACCTAAAGACAGACAGACCACCTCGACCAGTAACTCTTGAAAGTTATTATATATATATATATATATATATATATATATATAATATATATA
>JABUQX010013283.1:5000-7500 GCA_015478945.1 Trachelipus rathkii | reverse complement strand
TGGGTAAATTCTCTCACTTAATGCGATATATATAGTAATACTTTATAATTGAGGATGCCAATATCACACTCACTTCCAACGATAATAATATTATGGAGGTGATATATATCGAAGTGATGAATTCGTGCAAATGTACCCATATCGATTATTGATGAGAATCATCCATAATATATGATGAATAAAAGGAAAGAACATTGGCTACCCAACAGTCCGCTAAACGGTTACAAGTAGTTACACCACTCGTAATAACTCAGATATAGATATTATATTCTAATAGTCTATTATTATTATAACATTGAAGCTTCTCATAGAATAGATCTTTTAAGTATAGTACGTTCACATATATTTGTAAGTCGTAGTGTGCGAATAATTATATATATATAACCTATAGTAATGAAACATAATACTATGTACAGTATAATATTATTATTTATTTAAATATTACTATATATAATATATATAGTGTATATAGGTATAATCTAATAATGTGTTTGAACTTCAGTTTATTAATTATTAATATTATATATAATTATACTTGTTTAGACTTTCGATGTTGTGAGTTACCATATATGTTTATATTTATTCATATACATTTTTAATGTTTCTCTTGATTACAAATTTAATCATATAGATATTATTAGTGATTATTTAATTTGAATCATAACTTTATTATTTATATTATTATATTAATTTATTAGTTATTATTAATTATTATTATCATTATTAATATATTATTATTTTATTATTAATTTATATTATTATATATTTATATAATTATTATTATATTATTTAATTTAATTTATTATTATTATTATTATTATTATTATTATTATATATATGATATTATTATTTAATATTATTATTAATGATTAAATTGACCTTATGTTATCTTCAATTTCAGGTGAAGGTGTTCCATTTATGTTCCAATATTTATAAAACCAAAAATATTATAAAAAGTATCTTAAATATTATATATATATATAGTACCTATATATACCTATACACGATATATAAGTATACTAGGTGATGATGAGTGTGTGTTGAACGTGAGGCATTGGCATGCAAGAAATTGTTTGGAGATCACGTGTGTGTGCTGTGTGTGTGGTGGGCCCAAAAATAAAAAATTGAAGTAAGTAGAATGATAGTTGTGTTGTGTTATTATGGTTTATGTTTATGTGTTTATTATATAATTATTCAAGATGTTGTGTTGAAGATGAGTAGAGGCTGAGAACCTCATCATACTCTCACTGATTTTATATGAAACTGTATAAGAAAACACTTAAAATAAATAGTTTTATAATATGAGTAGTTTAGATTTTAATTTTTCTCAAAAAATATAATAAAGTATGTCGTGCACAAGGAACAAAGTCATTTTTTAATTCTACTATGCCGTGTGTTACTATTTCATCTGTTCGTCACAAAATGTGTAGGTTGTCTTCCATATCTTAAACTAGCATGTCCGCAAGTTTGTCCGGAGTACTGACTACGTAGAATAAGTTAGTAATGATTCCCATATGTACAAATAGCTCTTCCTTCAAAAATTGATTTGGTTAGTTAATATTATGTAGCTTACTAGTTCTAAATGTATATTATCTATTATTATTATTATCATTTACTTACCTCATTATTATTATAGTATCTGGATTATTATACTTATATTTCACTCCTCGTGATTTTGATTACTTATCTATTTATTATTATTATTATTCTTTATATTGTTGCTATAATACATTATTCTTACCGTATTGTTAATAACTATCTGAGTTTGGACTCTTTCGTTTTCGGTTCCACTGTCCTCATCTTTGTTGTGTTGTGTATATGTGTTGTTTAGATTGTTAATTAGATTGTTTGTTGTTGTTAGTATTATTATCGTGTATATTTGTGGTCATAATTCGATTATTCATTTCATAACTTAGTATTATTCATTTTTATTATAATTGGTCTCTCCTCTTCTCCATATCCACAATACATATATCTCTCTATATTGTGCGTACTTTTAATTAATATTTCACTAACTTGTATAGTTACGGTGTACTACTAGCATATCATTGAAGGTTATATGGTGTTTAATTAGTTTTGGAAAATATTTGCCATAAAAATTCTTAAATACAATTGCATAAAATTTTATTAAATCGAGTAATCTAGTCCTCTTATATAGAGTATACAGATGGGTTTACTTACTCTCACTTGGCGGCGCTAAATAACTCTGCAATAATGAAGATGAGCCCTCCTCTTTAGAATCTCATAATATATCTTAATTAATGTTTACTGCGATATTCCTCCTTACTTAACTGTGAAACAATATATAAACATTAATAATAATAATCTTTTATTCTCCGTTGTAATGATAAGTGGTGTATATCAAAAATTTCAAAATATTATATTTTATTATTTAATATATTATTATTATTATATACATTAAATATAATTATTAATTATTATTGATTATTTATTATTATTAATATTAATTAAAATTTATATATAATATATATATAATATA
>JABUQX010013282.1:15000-45132 GCA_015478945.1 Trachelipus rathkii | reverse complement strand
GAGTCCTGGAAACCACCGAACTGGACTTTTGCCATACTATATATTGTATATATTATATAATATATATATATATATATATAATATATATAATACTATATATATATGATTATTAATATATTATATATATATATATTATATATATATACTATATATTAATATATATATATATATATATATATATATATGGTTATTAACGTGAAAGTAGCTCTTTCAGGATTGGGCAAAGGGAAAATTTTTAAATTGAGGATTAAGAACATTTAATTGACCTTATTTTAAAGTGAATATGAAAGAAAGAATCTGAGCGAATCTCATAAAATATATTTATTTTTAGTCTTAACATTTTTTCTAAATGACTCATTCTTCTCTTCAAATATTTCACTGTTATTAAACTGTTGAAAAACAACTAACGTAAAGTTTTCATTTGCTAACTTTTTTTCCTTTAATAATTTTGAATTTGCATATTTCCTTCAGGTAGATTTTACGTTAATAAACAAAACATTACCAACAAATAGTGATGAATAAATGGCAGATTGGTTTGAGAGACGTTATAAACTTTTGTCGCTCTATATCCTTTTCATATATATATATACTATGACATATATCATATATCACTATTTATATCTTATATATTATATATATATATATATATATATATATATATATATATATATATATATATATATATATATATATATATATATATATATATATATATATATACTATATTTATATCATTATATATATATATATATATATAATATATATAAATATATATATATATATATATATATATATATATATTATATTAATATATTATATATATAATATATATATATATATAATATTATATATATTTATATCTATATATATATATATATATATATATAATATATATATATAATAATATATATATATATATAATATATATATATATTATATATATAATATATATATATATAATATATATATTAATGTATATTATATTATGATATATATATATATATAGTTATAATAGGATATTATTGATCTTTGACTGTCGTTGGAGTTGGACGCATTGAAAACAGCTGGAAGGAGTGAAATTGAGAGAAGAAGAGAAGGGTTGGCAAAGGAAACTGAATAGGGATAAAAACTCTTTATGTGAGAGCAAGATTCAAGCTATTTTATTTATTTTAGAAGTGGGAGAAGAAATTTTATGAAATGAATTAAGCGACCTAAGCCATGTTTTATGGGATTCAAAGATGGTCTAAATTCACTATCAAAGATTATAAATTAAGTCAAAAGTTTCCATTTATAACTTTAGGAGAGGAGCTAACAAAGTTTTTAATCCAGGCCTTTTAATATGATTTTCATTAAAATAATCTGTAAAGGAAGAAAAAATTGGGAAATTGTTCTTTTAAGTTATTATTCAGAATACTACAAATTAATTGAATCTACTTCAGGCTTGATATTTGGTCGATATAGGATGTTTTTTTAGCACAGTCAATTGGAAGATGATGATTGAAACTTCGACGCGGTGTCAGGACATATGAGGATCTTCTTTCGACCATGGTTATAGGCGACAGGGCTAGCAACCCGGTCCTTCCTTTTGAATCACTCTTGGTCCAGCGTTGGGATCTTTATGCGCCTAGAAACAAGTTCCCTGCGAGAGCTCTAGGAAGAACCAGTTTTTTGAGGACTAAAGGGAGAAGATGCTAGATCTACTGAAAGGGCAAAAACACCCTAACTGAAGGTGTTATACTTGAGAACTGCGTCCAAACCATTGGCCCGAGAAATGCTTTTCTGGAGTGTTCTGGGGTTAAAGTTTCGGGCCAGAAGAGAAGACGCTGGACCTACTGACAGAGCGAAAGCTCTTCCTGGGAGTTGTTTAGATCTATAGATATATTATAAATATATATATATATAGTAGCTGCAAGGTGATATTGCAGGCCTCTGGAATCCTGGAAGGACAGGAACCTGGGAAACTGGAAATTGACTTCCTTGGAAACTGGAAAGTTGAAAAAAAAAAATTAAAAATCAAATAAAATTAAAATTTAATAAATAAAGATAAAAGATAAAAATTTTATATCAATATAATTTAATAAAAAAAAAACTTAAAATTAAAATTAAAAATATAATTTAAATAAATAATAAATAGTTTGCGCGAAGTATCTCTATTTTCGGTTGTCTGGTTTGTGGCCGCCTCCGTCGGGCGGATCCAGCGTTTCCGGGTGAGGTTTGCACCTCGGAGAAGGGGGGTGCTGGTTCCTTCCAGATAGGAAATTTTCTTTAGAAGAAAGAGAAATGCACGGAGTGCATAAGAGAAGAAGGAGAAGGAGAAGAAGGAGGAATGAGGAAGGGGTGTGGAAGAGAATGAGAGGGGAAGAAGGAGGAATGAGGAAGGAGAAGAAGGAGGAATGAGAAGGAGAAGAATGGTGGGAACCCCCGGAGGAGGGTCCCCAACTGAAATAAAAGTATAGTAGAAGAAAATGCACGAAGTGCATAAGAGAAGATGGAGGAAGAGGAGATTGGAGAAAGGAGACAGAGGAAGGAGACAGAGTGGTACAGGCACCCGTGCATTGGAGCGGTGCGATGGTGATAGAGTTATGTGAACTTCGCTTAGCCTCAGACAGACATTTTTATTTTTCAAATCCCGTTTTCTTTTTATAAACGTCACCTAACTATTGTTTGCTATTTTATTTATAAGTTTCATTTTACATTTTATTTTTTAATTTGCTTTCATTTAATTTTTAAAACTTTTATTTATTTTTGTTTTGTTTTCTTTAAAACATTTTGTTTTTCTAAAAAAATTATTCTTTTTATGTTTACAACTTAAAATTTTGCATTTTAGCTACTCTAAGCAGTAAATCAGTAAAATTAAACCAGCAACCCCTCCCCACTACCTCCTACCCTATCCGTATATGCTATGATCTATTGATCTATTGATCGTATTGATTATTGATCTATTGATTCAAGTCATATTTTTATTAAAATTGTTATGTTGTACATACCCTAAAAGCAGTAATCAGTTAATCAAACTGCCATCCTACCCTTTCCATTATCTATTGATCTATTGATCATTGATCTATTGATCTATTGATCTATTTGATTCAAGTCATATTGTTATAAGTATAAACACAAAAACTTTTATTTATTTTTGTTTTGTTTTTCTTTAAACATTTTTTGTTTTTATTAAAAATTTATTCTTTTTATGTGATATAACTTAAAAAATTTGCATTTTTTACATACCCTAAAGAACAAGTAAATGCAGTAAATTCCAGTAAATCAGGAAAATCCACGCTAACCAGTTATTCAAAACTGCTCCAGCCACCCTTCTACCACCATGTATTCTATTGATCTATTGATCTATTGAATCTATTTGATCTATTGATTTCAAGTTATATTTTGTTAACATAACACAAAAAAACTTTTATTTATTTGTTTTTGTTTTCTTTTAAACATTTTGTTTTACTAAAAAATTTATCTTTTTATGTTTATAACTTAAAATTTTGCATTTTTACATACCCTAAAGCAGTAAATCAGTAAATTCAGGTTAACCAAACCACCCACTCTATCCTACCCATTCATGATCTATGGAATCGATTGATCTATTGATCTATGATCTATTGAGTCAAGTCATATTTTTTATTAAAATTTGTTATGTTTTACATTACCCTAAGCAGTAAATCAGTAAATCAGTTAATCAAACTGCCATCCTACCCTTCATGATCTATTGATTATTGACTATTGATCTATGATCTATTGATTCAAGTATATTTTGTATAAACATAACACAAAACTATTATTTATTTTTATTTTTCCTTTCTTTAAACATTTTGTTTTTTTTTATTAAAAATTTATTCTTTTATGTTCTATAACTTAAAAATTTGCATTTTTTACAAACCTAACAGCAGTAAATCAGTAAATCCAGTATATCAGTAAATCAGTAAAATCAGTTAATCAAACTGCCCCTCCAGCCACCCTTCTACCCTTCCATGATCTATTGAATCTATTGGGATCTATTGCATTTATTGATCTATTGATCAAAGTCATATTTCGAGTATTCGGCCATAACACAAGAAACTTTTATTTATTTTTGGTTTTGTTTTTCTTTAAACATTTTGTTTTTACTAAAAAATTTATTCTTTTTATGTTTATAACTTAAAAAAATTTGCATTTTTACATACCCTTAAAGCAGTAAATTCAGTAAATCAGTAATCAAACCACCCCTCTATCCTCCTACCCATCCACTGATCTATTCGATCTTATTGATCTACTTGACTCTATTGTTCGACTTGACTCAAGTCATCTTCTTAATACAAAGGTGTTGAGTTTTAGATACCCTAAAGGCAGTAAATCAGTAAATCAGTTAATTTCGAAAATACCCATCTACCCTTCCATGATCTATTGATCTATTGATCTATTTGATCTATTGATCTTTGATTCAAGTTATATTTTGCATAACATAACACAAAAAATTTATTTATTTTTGTTTTGTTTCTTTAACATTTTGTTTTATAAAAATTATTCTTTTATGTTTATAACTAAAAAATTTGCATTTTTTACATACCCTAAAGCATAAATCAGTAAATCAAAACTGCCCTCCAGCCACCCTTCTACCCATCCGCATGATCTATTTTATCTATTGATCTATTGATCTATTGATCTTTGATTCAAGTCACATGTTGGAGAGGTTAACATTAACACAAAAAAAGTTGAACCTGTAAATCCGTTTAGTCTAACGTGTGTTTATCGATAAGATTATTTCTTTGATGGTATAACATAAACAGTTTTGCATTTTTACATACCTAAAGCAGTAAATCAGTAAATCAGTAATCAAACCACCCAACTCTATCCTCCTACCCATCCATGATCTATTGATTCTATTGATCTATTGACCTATTTATCTATTGGTCTTATTAGTTCTACTGATTCATTGATCGATGTCACCAATTTGATGAACATAACATAAAATAATTTCTTTGCTGTAGTCTGATAGTTGTTGAAATGTCAAGTTTCGTTGTCGCATTTGTGGCAGCTTGTTGTTGTTGTGTGTTGTTAAATATATTAAACGTTCAAGTTAAATTGAAAATATACAACACTTTTCAACACTATCTCTAAAATATTAATCGCTTAATTTTACATTACATTTGTTAATATTTGAAAACTAAACAAAACTATATCTCACCCTAGCCTAACTGACATACACGCATCATTACAGGTAACTAAATTAGAAGTTCTCAACTACCAGCAGAGTCAGCATGCAATCTCCAATCTTTTACTATACACAACCCTCAAAAATATTATTCCATTATTATTATATTTTATTATTATTATATGATTATTATGATTATTATTCCATATTTTATTATTATTATTATTAATATTATTATTATGATTATTATTTATTATTCTATTATTATTATTATTATTATTATTATTATTATTATTATTATTATTATTATTATTATTATTATATATTATTATTATATTAGTTATATTATCTATTTTATTATTTTCATTTATTATTATTTATTCCACATAGATCTCACAACACCAAACCGCGTGCCGACCACTTTGCCTCCAGGTCCTTAACTAAAATATTGGTAGGTAAATTTGCTCTCTACCCGACACCTAAACATTACGCAATTTGTTACGCTCAAGGGTAACAAATCAGAGAACTGTATTTGCCTAAGCCATCACGCGTCAGCGAATAAATTCGAGGATAAACTCATTTTAATCTTTTAATATCTTTGGACACCTATGTGAAGTCTAACGAGGCTTCATGACTTTCTCCCAATATCTTTTGACACAGGAGAAGGGTAACGAGATTTATTACTTTTCTCCCAATATCTTTTTCGACACGCGAGAGGGATTGAGATTTATACTTTGTTCCCCTTAGGGCCTTACTTAACATATGTTTTTATCTAAAACAGTAGTTTTATTATTATTATTATTATTATTATTATTTAGTATTATTATTATTATTATTATTATTTTATTATTATATTATTATTATTATAATATTATTATTATTTATTATTATTATTATTATTATTATTTCATTATTATGATTATTATATTATATTATTATTATTATTATATAATATTATTTTTATTAATTATTATTATTATTATATTATTATATTCATTATTTATTTATCTATTAATTATTAATTGTTATTATTTATTATTATTATTATTATTATTATTATATTATTATTATTATATTATATTATATTTATGTTATTATTATTTTATTATTATTTATTTCTTATTATTATATCAAAACTATATATGTATATGAAATTAAACAAATCTTAACATTACCACAACTCACACACACGACACACACACACACACACACACACACACAAACAACACACACACACACAGTAATTATAGACACTTTACTTAATACATTAGCCTGGCAATCATCGTACTAACTTACTGATCACATGACTGCTATTTCTATGATGTCAAGCAAATGTGTAACATTTTCTAAACCTTGTTGGAAGACATTTACATTTTTTCACATGTTTAATATAAACATTTCGTTTTGTTATGTATTTTCTTTTACGTTTCTATTATTCTTTATATTTTATATTTTTGTTAAGTATTTTAGATTTATTTATTTATTTAGTTTTTATTTAATTTTTATTTATTTATTAAAAAAAAATTCAAATATTTTTTTTTTGAAAAACTTTTATTTATTTTGCTATTCTGTTTAAAACATTTTGTTTTAACTAAAATTTATTTCATTTTATGTTTATAACTTAAAAATTTTTGCTTTTTTTACATACCCTAAAGCAGTAAATCAGTAAATCAGTTAATAAAACCACCCACCCCACCCTCCTACCCTTCCATGATCTATTGATCTATTGATTCAAGTCATTTCGAGTATCATTTTGAGGGAAACTAACAAAAAAATAAGTTCTTTATAAACTGATCAACGAATATATGCTAACGTAGCAAAGTTTCCCCATTAATTTAAAGCTAACATAACCATCACCTGAAACTAGATATAATTGTACAACAAACAAAACCTAGGCATTACCTTAAGCACGATAAAAAAAAACAGCTAACCATCAAACATAAGTTCCACACTTAACAAACAGTAAAGGTAACTAACATAGCCATACAAAAAACGCTTAACCTATTCACACCTTTCGGTCAAGCATATCTCTAACATATCAATGTTAATCTTTTACATTTTTAACATTGTAATATTTAACCAAAAAATTTATCATTACCTTGTCTATCTTATTATCATACAGACCTACGAATATATGCTAACGTAACAAATTTTTTTTACATTAATAAAGCTAACATAACATAACCTGAACTTAGAATATAATGTACAACGACAAACCTAACATACCTCACGTATGAATAATCTGCTAACATTCACAAAGTTCGATACTTATTAAAGGTGAAGTAGCTAACAACACATACAAAACTCAATGTATCCCAACTTTTCAAACATACCAGCACCAGCTAAAGCAGTATTATCTTAACAAAATCCCTTAACAAAATGACCATCTTTCAAAGATCCAACATCTTGAAAAACCTATGAATTGAACACTACCTTCACAAAAATGCCCAACTCATATGCAAATATAATCATTATTTGAACTATGAAAAACGTAGACATTAGCAAAATTCTCGGATAGCCAACATTACTCAGCAAAACTAAACTATATCCACGATTTCTAACCAACAACATTTAGCGGTTAACACCCAGTAATATCGTAACGAAACATTCATTTCTTTTCATCAAATCAGTTTTAATTTCACTCGTCATTAGTAAAATTTAACAAAACTAACAGAAATTAAAATTATAGCTAATATTATATATATATATATATATACTAGTATATATATTATATATATATATAATATATATATATAGTTATTATATATAATATATATATATATATATATAATTATATATTAATATATATATATATATATAGTATATAAATATATATATTTAATATATAGTATATATATTAATATAATATATATATATATATAGTATATAATATATTAATATTATAATATTATATATAGTATATATATATATTATAATATATATTTATATTATTATATATATATTATATATATATATATAATATATATATATATATTATATTATATTATATATATATATATATATATATATATTTATTAAATATTATATATATATATATATATATATTATATTATATATATATATATATATATATATATATAATATATATACATACTATATATATATTATATATAATATATAATAATATATATATATATATATAAATATAAATATATATAAATATAACTGACCAAAATTTATTATTATTATTATTAATTATATTAATATTATATCCACATAGATTCACAACACCAAAACCCACGCATATGCGACCACTTTCGTCAGCAGGCTCAACAACTAGAACATTAGTGTCGGTAAAAATGCCTCTCTTGAGAGGGTGGATACAAAGAACGTGAGAAACAAGTCATTTCAAAGGCGTGTGAAAAAGATAATTAGCTTTGGAGGGGAATAAACAAAGAACGCGGTATCCAATTTAACATGAAACACTGTTTGCTTGTTCTGAACAGATATGAATTTCGGTACAACATCTGTTATTATCTTATATATATATATATATATATATATATATATATTATATATATTATTATATATATACTATAATATATATATATATATATATATATATATATATATATATATTATAGTATATATATTATATAGTATTATATATATATATAATAGGGGGGGTTTATTTTTAATTTAAATTTTTCTTTTTGGGTTTAACGGTTTTTTTTTTTTGTTAATTATTACTATGACAATGTGTGAATAAAAAACTGATTTGGATAGAGAAAATGATAAGTTCGTAAGATATACTGTGTTAACCGGCTATGTTGTGTTAGAATCGTGGATATAGGTTAAGTTTTTTGCTGGAGTAAGTTAGGCTTATCAGAATTTTGTTAATGTCTACGTTTATTCATAGTTCAAAATAAGTTATATTTGTAAGGAAAGTTTTATGAAGGTAGTGTCAATTCATGGTTCAAGATGTTGGTATCTTTGAAAGATTGGTCACTTTGTTAAGGTTTTGTTAGATAATACTGCTTTAGCTGTTGCTGGTATGTTGGAAAAGTGGATACATGCGTTTTGTATGTGTTGTAGCTACTCACTTTGATAAGTATCGAACTTTGTGAATGTTAGCAGATTACTTCATACGTAGGGTATGTTAGGTTTTGTCGTTGTACTTATATTCTTAGTTCAGGTTATGTTTGTAGCTTTATTAATGTTAAAAATTTGTGTTACGCTAGCATATATTCTTAGGTCTGTAATATGATATTAGACAAGGTTATGATAAAATTTTTGTTAAAATATTTACGATGTTAATTGTAAAATTAACATTGATATGTAGATATATGCTTGACCAAGTGTGAATAGGTTACATTTTTGTATGCTATGTTAGTTACTTTACTGTTGGTAAGTGTGGAACTTTCTTAATGTTAAGTTCATTCGTGCTTAAGGTGTGTTAGGTTTGTCGTTGTTCAATATATTCTTATTTCAGGTGATGCTTTGTTAGCTTTTTTAATGTGAAAACTTTGTTATGTTAGCTTATATTTGTTGGTCAGTTTATTAAGAACTTTATTTTTATGGTATGTTTAACTCAAAATGATACTCGAAAGACTTGAAGATCAATAGATCAATAGCAATAGATCAATAGATCATGGAAGCGTGGGTGGGGAGGGGAGGGTAGGTTGGGTGGTTGGATTTTACTGATTTACTGCTTTAGGGTATGTAAAAAAGCAAAAATTTTTAAGTTATAAACATAAAAATGAAATAAATTTATCAAAAAAAAATGTTAAAAACAGAATAAGGCAAAATAAAAAAAAGTTTTTAAAAAAATATATGATTTATTTTTTAATAAATCAACTAAAAAGAAATAAAACTAAAAAAAATAAATAAATAAATGTCTGTAAATACTAATAAACCGAATGGATAATATAAACGGAAAAGAAAATACATAACAAACCGAAATGTTTATATTAAACATGTGAAAAATGTAAATGTCTTCCAACGACGTTAGAAAATGTTACACTTCTGCTTGACATTCATAAAGAAATAGCAGTCATCATCAAAAACGAATTGTGATCAGTAAGTTTTACGATGACTGCCAGGTTAATGTATTTAAGTAAAAGTATCTATTTAATTATTGTGTGCGTGAGTGTGTGTGTGTGTGTGTGTGTGTGGGTGTGTGTGTGTGCTTGTGTGTGTGTGTGTGTGTGATGTGTGTGTGTGTGTGTGGTGGTGTGTGTGTGTGGTTTGTGTGGTGTGGTATGTTAAATTGTTATGTTCATATACAATTATATAGTTTGAATAAAATAATTAATAATAATATAATAATAATTATTATAATAATTAAATAAGTCAAATTAATATATAGATAATAATAAAAAATGAAAAAATTATTAATAATTAATAATAATAATCAATTAATAATAATAATAATAATAATAATATAATTCAATTTTATTATTAATAATATATAAATAATATAATAATAGAATCAATAATTAATAATTACTCCTACCATATTAATGAAATAATAGAACTCAATCACATAATAATAAAATAAACTAATAATTAATAATGAATTATAATTAAACTCAATTAAAATAACTGGATCTCTTAGAATGAAAGAGCAGTATGTAAAGTATAGACAGGCACCGATCACCCTAGAGAGCAACAACAGTAATGAAATCTTCATTACACATTCCAATACTCCTTGTGAGTCAAATAGATCATTGCGGCTAATGCAGAAATACGATAACTAAACTTCTGCGTTTACCCTTTCTCATGTGTCATATAAAGATATTGGGAAGAAAGCTTTAATATAAATTACTTATTATGATTATATCAGTTACCCATTTGCATCATGTTTAGTCAAAAAGATATTTAAGTGAATATAATGAGTCATTACCTCAGAATTTACATGGTGACCGTGATGGTACTAGCAAAAATTAACCAAGTTCTCTAGATTGGTTACCATTTTGAAGACGTACTAAAAATTAGCGTAATTATGTTTATGAGTGTCCTAGGTATTAGAGAGCAATGTATAATATATACCATAATACCAATGGTTTAGTTAATGGCACCCCTGATATAGGCCCAAAGTGATCGCACAGTTCGTATTTAGTTATTGTTGAGTAATCTTATGATGGAATATATAATAATAAAAATAATAATAATAATAATAGATAATAATAATTTAAAATAATAAAATAATTATAATAATAATATATTATTTTGACAATTACTCATCTCTCGAGGAACAATGATGACCATAGTAAATAATAATAATAATAATAATAATAATAATAATAAATTAATATAATAATAATAATAATAATAATAATGATTAATAAATAATAATATAATAATAATCAATAATAATAATAATAATATAATAATAATATTTTGTGAGGTTAGTGTATAGAAAGATTTGAGATTGCTATGTTGACTTCTGCTGCTAAGTTGAAAATCTAAATTTAGTTACCCTCTGTTAAATGATTGGGCACTCGTGTGTAGAAGGCATAATGTCCGAGTAATAGGCATAGAAATAGACTAATATGTAGTAACAGAATATATGTGGATTAAGTTATTTAGTTATTATCGCAATGGAATAATAATATCAGATCTTATGATGTACTAATATACAACACTGCTAACATTAATTTTAGAGATATGTTTGATGAAAACGAGTGTATATAGCGTGACATAATACTCTTATGCCAGTCGTATATACGCTATAGACTGTTATATATTTAACACCGAGAACATAAACGATTCAGACGCTGGCTAACCCAGACTAATCTACCCATACAGCTCGTGGACGATAAGGATTTTCACATCAACATATAGCACAATACAGCAAAGATAGACATATCTGATTTATATGTGTGAATTCTATGTTATAGAGCGCAATTAAAATATGACCTATGTAACTCAATAGATCTCAATAAGTAATCACACCGTTGAAGTATCTCAACTCGCGCAATCCTCTCTAACTAAATACTAATGCAAGAGTGCAACTCTCGCATGTGAGAAATGTTTAGGCGAGGATAGAGTGTAGTAGGAGTGGTACCTATCATGATGTCGTACAACTACACAACTGATAACTTTACTGACTTACATCCGGTATAGGTATACATTGTAGTAAATAAATGATCTAATATAATATATTTATATATGGTATAATATAAACAATTAAAATAAATCAAAGAAATTATTTAAGTATAAAAAAAATAATGTTTAAAGAACCCAAAGAGATTGTGGAGAATACGCTTAATTTATTACAAAAAATATAGACTTGAAATTCTCATAATATATATAGTAATTCATGAAGTAATCAAATAAGTTAATCAATAGGATCAATAGATCATGGATAGTAGGATTAGAAGGGTGGCTGGAGGCGGCAGTATTTGTATTAATCTGAATACTGAATTTTACTGATTTACTGTCACTATATTATCATATGATTAGGTATGCTAAAAAATGCAAATTTTTTAAATTATAAACAATAAAAAAGAATTTAAAATTTTATTAATTTAAAAACATAAAATGTTTTAAAAAAAAAACAAACAATAAAATAAATAATAGTGGCGTTCTTGTCTTATGTTATCCCAAATTCCGAACCTAATCCCTAGCTAGGTGTCAGACAGCCATCGTTCCTTTAAATAGATCAATAGATCAATAGATCACAATTAGATCAATAGTTAATCAATAGTATCACAATTAGTTATATTATCACAATTTAGATCATGGTAAGAGTATATAGAATGTTGCAGTTTGGATTATATACTGATTTTCTGCATATTTTTGTCATCTTAGGGTATGGAAAGACATATTCAAATTTATTAAAAATAAATATTGGACTTGAATCAAATATATGAATCATTATATTAGGATCAAAGATCAATAGTCATAATATAGAGTCATTCAATTCATAGCGAGGCAGCTTCTCCAACCAGTATTACTCCATACTGAATTATACTGATTTATAATGAGCTTTAGTAGGTAATGTAAAAATGCAAAATTTAAGTATAAACATAATAAAGAATATTGTATTAGATAAAAACAAAAATGTTTATAAAAATAAAAACAAACAAATAAATAAATAAAAGTTTTTGTGTTATGTTAACAAAATATGACTTGAATTAATCATAATATTATAGATCAATAGAATCAATAGATCATGAGTAAAGGGATAGAGGGTGGCTGTGTTATAGAGGAGCAGAGAGTTTTAATTATAAGCAGTTATATTTACTAGAATTTACTGATATCATACTGATTACTTGATATGTATATGCTTTATTAGGTGATTATATGATAAAAAAATGTTCAAAATTTTTAAGTTATAAACATAAAGAAGATATAAATTATTAATAAAAACATAAATGTTTAAGAAAGCTCCAAAACAAAATAATAAATAAGTTTTTAGTGTTATAGTTAATACAAAATATTAGAACTTGAATCAATAGATCAATAGTTGAGTAATCAAGTAGCTATACAATAGATCAGAATAGTAAAGGGTTAGGATGGCAGTTTGATTATTACTATGATATATATTTACTGATTATTTACAGCTTATAAGGGTATGAGTAAAAACAATAATCAATGATTTATAATAAATATGAACTATAGAAATCAATGATCAATAATAGATCAATAGGATCAAGAGATCAATAGATCATGAGATAGATGGGTTGGAGGGTGACTGGAGGGCAGGCTTATTGTTATAACTGATGTATTTACTGCATTTACTGCTTAAGAGTCATAGTAAAAATGCAAATTTTTTAAGTGTTAAAAAACTTAAATAGAATTAAATTTTATCGAAAACCAGAATTGCATAAAAAATAAACACAAACAAAATATATTAAAAATGGTATATTAAAAATTGAATATATGGAGAAATCAAAATTAAAAAACATTAGGAATGAAACTAATATCAATTCATAATATCAATATCGAAGGCTAGCAAACTATACAACAATTTAGGTTGACGTTTACAGAAAACAAAACACTGAGATATTATTGAAAATAGAAATGTCTGATTATAATATTATATTCTGATGAGGCTAAGCGATGTTAACTATAAACTCAGTCATCTCGGCCGCAACCGGCTCCAGCACCGGTTTTGCCTGTACCAACTCTTGTCTCCTTCTCTGTCTCCTTTCTCCATCCTTCCTCCTGCCTTCGCATCTCTCTTATGCACTCCGTGCGTGTCTTCTACTTCTTTTATTTCCATTGGGACCCTCCTCCGGGGTTCCAAAAACACCTTCTTGTTGTAGTTCTCTCTGTCCCCTTCAGCTCCTTTCCATATGCCTCCTTCCTCCTAGATGGTAATGTTTCCCTTCTTCCTCCTTTCTTCCGTCTTCTCTTGATGCTGTCGCTTGTGGTGCGTATGTCTTTCGTTTCCCTAAAAATTTTAGCAGCAAGATCTGAAGGATGTGACCGAGTGCTGATCCTGGTGGCCTTCGGAACGTGGTGTGCATGTGCGCGCGGAGAGCCTGTGTGATCCTCGAGTGGTGCGCGACGGGAGGGGCGCACAAAACAGACATGACCCTCGAGAAAATAACATCATTAGATAACGCTTCGTGCACACAAGCACACAAAACTCATAGTTTATTACTATATATCCTCTATATTATATATCGTCTTATCCCTCAATGATTCATGTTCTCTGTGAAAATTATCAGGATATGTATTATATGTTTCATTTGTATTATCTCTATATAAATGTTGCTATATTATTTTATTTATTTATATTTATTATATTTAAATTTTAATTAATATTGTATCACTCATGTTTCCCAGTTATTCAAATGTATATAAGTAGATCATTATCGCAAATGGTATGCCTGGCTAAATACTCTCTCCAGTTTAATTCCGTAAGAATCCAGTTAATCACAAGCAGCTTCCTCGACACAATCCACTCCTAATACTCAATAACTTATACTATATATAAGTGATACAAAGGTTATCATTGATGGACAATAGTACTAATATTAATCTACATATTCTATATTCAAATCATAGTATCACTATTTATATATTGTTATCATATATAAATATATGATTTACGTTAATCGTTATTAATACTTACCTGTAAAGGTCCGCGTATATCTATGAATATGAGAAATTATGCTTTTATTCTTTAACATTTTAAGAATAATAATTGATAAAGTGAAAGTAGCAGAAAATAGAAAAAAATTAATGATTAATCTATTTTGTTAGGGTAAAGGATGAAGACTATAATGAATGAGTAAGATATTTTAACCAACTTCCGATACTAACAGTCTTACGATAATCTTTACTTTGCAGTAAATTCAATTTTATATTAACTAAGATAAATATACTACCCAACTATTATTAATAATGAAGAGAAAAGTATATTCCATTCCGATCATACAAACTCTTTTTTGTAAAATAAATTTTCACTCCGACTCCTCGTAATTCTCTCTCAAATCAACTTCATGACTTTTCCGATACTTCGCACTACCTGATATGTCTGCAAAGACACCTGTGCAGTAGCAACTACATTAGTGTGAACAATAACTGCTCCATTAGTTATAAATAAAAGAAGTGAAGCAGATAAGGTATAATATAGTATAATATAAATAAATTAATAGATAAAAGGTCATTCTATTTAAAATGTATGTAAAGTAAATTCCATATTAAATGAATACTTTATACATTAAGGTGTGAATTAATGTAACCTTATAAATCTTATTCCAGCGAAAGCTTACATAAAATACCGACAGCTTCATCGACCTTATGAGGTAATATATTGTCAATTTAGAAATAACATCATCTACTATTCAATATATAATAATATAAGAACAGTAATAATTCTGACCATGTCAAATAAACTGAGTCATTATAATATCTCAACATATAAATATCATGTATAAGAAGAGACTAGTTAATCATATAGTGAAAATTACGTCCACCAATCTAGCATATTTATTATCTTTGATGATGGGAAAAGATATCGTGAATAATCCCGAAAACGTGAAAATATAACATCCTAAAAATATAATAAGTATAAAAATAAAATTGTGCTTTAATACTCTAATATAACATATTTATTACATTATAATAAGTAGAATATAATAAAGAATAAATTTTTCTAGTAGGTAATTATAGATACAAAGAAATAAAAAATAACCAATATTACTTACTTATCTTATCTAGTTATTATAAATATATATAAAATTATTTAAACACTTATCATCCAACATAATCCTATCCAGCTCCCAAAATCCCCCCCCCTATCATATCCTTGTCTCACTATAAACATCATACAATCAACCCCTCAACATCACCCTTTAAGAATGTTATGTGTGCCTAAAATCTTTCCTGATGCATATAAAATCGCGATTTACATCACCATACGCACAAATACCTTATCTAATATACCGTAAAACACTGTATCTGTAATTAGCAGTTAGATGCGTAAGCGGGGGAGCGGGGAGGTGGGAGGTGTAAGTTATTAAGGGGACGTACGTTTAATATACAAAAAATTTTATAAAAGTGAGAGTATTTATAAAAATACCGGCATGACAAGGCGAGTGAATATAACAACATGGTGAACTTTATTTATCTAAATTTAATATATATTATATATATATATATACAATATATTAATATATATAATAAAATATATATAGATATATATATATTATATAATATTATATATTTATATTATATATATAATATATAGTATATAATATTTAATAATATATAAGTATTATAAGTATAAATTAACCTATATATATATATATATAAATATTATAATATATATAAATTATATAGATCAATATATATAATATAATATATATTATATTAATATATATAATATATAATATATATATATATATATATATATATAATATATTTAAATTAAATATTAATAATATAATATATATAATATATTTATATATTATATATATTAATATAATATATTATATATATTAATATATATATATATTATATTTATATATATATATATAATAATTAATAATATTTATATAATATAATATATAGTAATAATCCAATACTATATATATATGATATATATATTATATATATTAATATATATAATATATATATAATTATATATTTATAATTAATATTAATTATTAATAATATATATATTATATTTATTAAGATTATAATAAATAATATATAGTATTAATATTAATATATATATATATATAATATAAATATAATATTATAATATTATATATAATTATATATAATATTATTATTATATATATATATATATATATATATATAGTTATATAATTATATATATATATATATTATATTATTATTAATATATATATTAATAAATAATAATATTATATTATATATATATTCAATATTAATATTTAATATTAATTATTATATTATTATATATTATATATATATATAATATATATATAAATATATGTTAATATATATATATATATATATAATAATATACTTTATTATAATATGTATATTATATATATATATATATATATAATATATATATTATAATATATGAATATATTATAATAATTATAATATATATATATATAATATATATATATATATATAAAATATATATAATAATAATAATAATATATATATAATAATTATAATATATATATTATATATATATATTTAAATATATAATATATTAATTAATATATATATATAATTATATAATATATATAAATATATATATTAATTAAATATATTATTATATAATATAAAATAATATATATGTAATAATATCTATATATATAATATATATTATATTAATATAGTTGCGTCCTCTAAGCCTCTCTAAAGGTAAGGTGTCTAAACACTTCTTATCTAAAATTAACCTGGTCACATACGAACATTTTTGTTTTGTATTAAGTTTATGTTTTGTTTTTTACGTGATCAAGAAATCGAGCTATTTTTCATGTATTATATGATTATATTTTAATTAATGTTATAGTTATATATTAATTATAATATTTTTAATATACTATAGGACAATTTTCATTGCCTAATAGTCTATTGATAATTGCTTTCTATAATAGTAGATTAATAGCGAATATATACTAGGTACGTAGATATAGAGATGATGCATTCATTATACTATGCAATCATTATGTCAATGTTGCACGATAATCAGCGAGCCGAAGCTATCGCTACATATGATTTTTATGAATTTTTTGAATGTAAAGTAAATTTTATGAATACGTTATTATGTATAAGATATATGATCTAAATTTAATTATATTACCTCTACCCCTATATTTGTTGCTCTCTCACCCACCTTTATATTTTAATAAATTTTAACTTATGTGAGCTAACGTACGTCAACCTAGTAAGTAAATGATAGCACGGCATATCATACGTATAACTGAGAAAATGTATGTTATGTAATAAATGATAAATCGTATCCAGTCTACAACTAAATATTAACACGAGATGTCATTACACACATATACACATTCTATAATCATAACACAACATCACCACATCACCCCCACTGAGCACACCCCTTTTCTCTCTTCAATTCCTTACCCACTTAAACTACTTTATCACCCTAACCTTCTTTTGCTTGTTGCCATTGCCCCTACCCCCTTTATCTTTGCCATAGACTATAATATACTAATTCATCTACTCTACTCTTACTCTCAGCGTCCTACTGACTACACATCACACACACAACACACACACTAACACACACATACTTACGTTTCACCTGACTTATAGTACTGACTCTTCTCTCTCCTGACTTGCGTCCCGCCGCCTTCCCACCGTATATATGTATCCCGTTTACTTTCCCGCCTCCGCCGTCTGCAAACTATCTTAAGCCGCCACCGTCGTTTGGTGAGTACTCGTTTCGTCTATCTCTGATTCGCTAAATGTACATTATGAGGAGTAATGAAGGTGAGTACTACTGAGTTAATTATCTTACTACACCCACTCTTATCTACCCATTCTCTAATACTCACACTATCTAAATAAATATTGGATCGCAAGGATGTGAGAAACTCGAATCCTATCTCTTTCGGTACTGCTCTTAATCACGTGAGTGATCATACCAATGGATATGTTAATAATTGAAATATAACTGTGACCGTGCTAAAGCGTACCTTTCAGACCTTAATTTGAAATCATGAGTTAAATTTACAATAATTTATTAGTTCATATAATGTTATAAAATATGAAATAAATAATTTAAAAATTCTATCCCATGCTAATAGAGTGCTTTATAAGAGTAGTTCAAGCAGTATGGATTATAAGTTCTAATGAGGTTTGCTTTAAAATGTAATACTATATAAATCGAGAAAGGTAAATTAAACGTAAATACTGAAAGTGGATAATACCTTTATTCTCCGTATATATTCTTGACATTAAGATAACGTACTCCTATTAGGCTAATGTAAAAGAATGAATGAATAGATTTTATATATACTGTTTACAATAATATAATAACTCTTAATACTGATATATATTATTATATATATATAATATATATATATTAAATATTAAATATATATATAATATATAATATATTATATATATTAAATATATTTATATTAATATATATTAATATTAAATATATATTATATATATATATATATATATTAATTATATATAATATAATTATATTAATAATATATATATATATAGTAATATATAATAATATATTATATAATAATATATAATATATATAACATATAATATATTATTATTACTGAATTAGTGTTATTTTTATTATATATTATATATATAATTATATATATATAATATATATATATATATATTAGTATATATTATATATATTATAATTATATATAAATATATATATTATATATATTTATAATTAATATTTATATATTTATATATAATTATTAATATATATATATATTAATAATTAATATATATATATAATATATATATATAATATTACTATAATATTAATATTATAATATTATAATAATAAATATATATAAATAATATTTTATTATATTATATATATATTAATAGTTTTTTTATAATCACAAAGGCGTACGAAAGTATGTATAGTCGCATAATCAACTCCTCTCGCAAATCTGCTGCTCAGCAATCTCTATTATAAAGTCGCAACTACTATGAAACAGCAAAGAGACACCAAATTTGCTATCCATTTTTGGTAAATATTAACAACACACTAGCCAATTATCTGCGCAACTAATCGATAGAGCCATTTATGCTCGGCCCATCTTATATCAAGAGCTAGAGAGCTCAAACACATGCACTCATATCAATCAAATCTTAGCTCTACGGCCAACGACAACAATTTTCCCGATGGATTCTTGCTGATCTCATAACAAGAACAAAAGAAACGAGAAAAACAAGAAAAAAGAAAAAAATTAAAACAACCTTCATATATATAAGCTTACTGAAAAAGGTGGTATTGTAGCAACTGCAGTCAATGACGACTCTGGTCATGCGCAAGAACAGGATAAGACACTAAGCATGGCGTCTCCAGTGGCCAGTGAGAGGTGCGCACGCAGAATATGTCAGTGCGAGAAAACCCGATAGACCAAGTCTATGGCTCAAGTGACACAATAGTAAGCCTAACAAGCGAGCAAGCAAGCAATCTACCACAACACAGATGTAAGCTCCCGCAGGCCATACTTATGTATGTGAGTTGCCCTCAGCGAGATCTGTCAAGATATATATATAGTATATTATATATATATAACAGTGTAATACCTAGCAGTGATATATATTTATATCTAATTGTTACATCCTTATGTATACAATTATAATGAAAATTACGTTTTTCAATTTAATTAGTGACAATTAATTATCTTTTAAGAAAGGCTTTAACTCCTCTCTCCTGAAAAGTTTAATTATATATATATATATAATATATATATATATATATATATATATTAATATATTATATATATATTATAATAATTATATATAATTATATATATAATATATATATATTAATATATAATAATATTATATATATATATATAATATATTTATATTTAATTTAATAATTATATATAATTATATAATTTATTTATATATAATATATATTATTTATATTATGTTTAAAATCACCAAAGTTATAATCGAGATAAAGTATGTTTATAAATCTCTTGTTATCTTCTTCATATCTTATTCATGTTCTTCATCTTCTGGCATCTACAGATAAAATACCAACTATATCTCAAAAATCAGCTCAGCGCTCGAGTGCGTAGCGCGAAATGATTGCCTTCAACTTACCCCAAGTGTAATTAAAAGCATACACAGACGCCCTCACAGAACCAGCAGCAACAACTAACAACAAAGAGCAAGCAACAAACAACCAACAACAACGCAACAACAACAACAACAAACAACAACAACAAACAAGCAGACAACCAACAGACTGATATACAGAATCAAGCCCTAAGGCCACCGGAACAAGCGTCAAAGAGACAAAACAGAAGCGAACAATATGCTAAATCATATGCACGCGCAAAGAAGCTTATAATACACCAGATGAGGTAGATGATAGAGGAAAGCCCTGCCACCCATAAAATGGTGCAAGATGGAAAGATGTAGCGCTCTCGGGATGCAGTACTTGCAATATTGCAAACATACACACACACAACACACACACACACACACACACACAACACACACACACACACACACACACACACACACACACACACACACACACCTATATTACTGATATTATTATTATTATTATTATTATTATTATTATTATTATTATATTATTATTAATTATTTACTGTCATCATTATTATTTATAAGTTGAAAACGCACGTCGCAATAGAAATCAAATTATTATTATTTTACTCTACAGCAGATCGTAAAAACATACGTTCTGCCTTACTCGCGATTGGACGAGGTAAACCCTATCTCAATTCACCCTCCACTGTGGTTGGTCGAGAATTATAAATGCTCCCTTGTGGTTGGTGACGTCATCCTTATCTCTATTATCCCTACATTGTGTTTTGGCGAGAATTATATACGATCCCTTGTGAGTCTAATCTCGTTACAAACTATAGTCGCTCTAGCTGTCGAGCTGTGAAGAAGTTCTCTACTCTATCTTAAAAGTGTTCCGCTTCCAGAAAGAACACAATATGACTCGTCTTAATAGGTATACCTCTGTACAAGACATCATTCAGTGGGAAGTTAAGATACCTGGTTGTGGAGTTGCATTCTTATATAAAAGAAACCCGAATGGAACTGAATTCTTCACGTGTGTTAGTAATTCATCATATTACAACACACGGCGTGTTTACATGAGCCCCGCAGAATTACTGCGTATATGTAAACACGTCGAGACCTGGCTTACTGATTACTTTAACCCTAATGCGGCTTTAAACTACTCGAAAACAGTTATCAGCCAGAGCAAAGGAGCAAAGGAAAAACAGCTTACTCTTACCTTCTCTAAACACGCGAACACCATCGGCGTGGAAGTTAGACTATGGGAAAGGACTAGTGGTTTAGAAGCATTTGAACATACTTCACATGGATTCTTCATCTCAGGAATACAGCGGCTGAAGTGCATGCCAGAGGTAGGCGGGAGGGTGATAAGGCATATGAAGAGAGTGAGTGTGTTATCTAACTATGTAACAGTCGTTCATTATATGTTATACGAGGAATACTACGCCATTCAAGAAAAATGATGGTGATGATTCCTGAAACTGTTATTAAAACGATTCCTAGGGACATATCGAAGTGCAAGAAATTCATACATCTTTCTTAGAAACACGAGCTGAAAGCATCTACTGCTACCGATCCAGAGGCCAAACATACTATGATATCTGAGAGGGAACTTTTTACATATGTGCTTTCGGATGGCATCGGTGAGACACATAGCTACATGATAGACAACGACATAAATGACTGGCACATTTGTAAAGATTTACAGAGTATTAATCTTGAGTCTTCGTGAAGTTTCTGTGAATGTATAAATCAGTGTTATATAGACATTTATTTATTTTAATATTATTTATAAATCAGATGCATGTTTAAATATTTAATATTTATGTTATAATATTTAATGTTAAAATATGTAGGTCTGTGATTATTAAAGTTCTCTAGGAATGTAGTAAAGGTTTTAACTGAAGTTGGTGCTTTAACACGTCGAGTAAAACGTTCGTATGTATATATATAATATAATATATATATAATATATATAATTTATATATAAGTATATATAGATATATATATTATATATATATATATTATATATATAATTATATATATATATATATATAATCATAATATATATATATATATATATATATATGCTCTCACCATAGATTCGAAAGTTGCATTGTACATCGAACACGCTACGAGCATGGATGTGGGTAAATTCATGTTCTTCAGCCCTGCTACATGCATGGTGGCGGGTCCCACAGGCTGCGGGAAAACCTTTCTGCTGTTAAACATATTAAAGGATGGCGGAATTTTCGAGCATGCACCTGTGAAAATAATCTGGTGCTATAGTGTATTCCAGGAGAAGTTTAATGAATATAATAATATAGTAGAATTCCATGAAGGTGTATACGATATTAAATCATTGGAAAATGTACAAGGTCATAAAGTTATAGTTCTGGACGACATGTTGCACAAGTTAAACGAAGATATAGCTGAGACGTTTACGGTGTATTCCCATCATTTAAATATATCTGTATTTTTCATTACACAGAACATTTTTCATCAAAGCAGGCATATGAGGACTGTTTCTTTAAACACTCAGTATCTGATCCTGTTTGGTCAAAGAAGAGATATGAGTCAGGTTAATGTTCTAGGGTCACAGATGTTCCCATCAACAAGAAAAGAGTTCTTGAAAGTATATAAAGAAGTTACTTCGGACCCGTACGGATACTTGCTGTGTGAACTTCACCCTAGGAACACGCATAGAGTCCTGCTCCGCACTAACATTCTACCGCATGAGGTAGAAACTGTGTACATTCCTGAATAATGAGTAGTTTAGTTGTAAAGTATTTGCCTCTTATAAAAAGATTTAAAAAGCTGAAACCGGCTGAAAAGCGCAAAATAATCTGTGATGATGAGAAGTTCATCCAGTGTGTATGTGAACTCTGCTTAAATCTTATAAAGGGGAATGTTCCTTTAAACAGGCCTCAGAAGGTAAAGCTGCGTCGACATAGAAACACCATTAAAAAACTCTCCCGTAACATAAAGCATCTGAAAAATAAAAAGAAGGTGTTGCAGAAGGGAGGTGGTGTATTCCTGCCTCTACTTTTCTCAGTTATTGCTCCTCTGATTACCAAGTGGATATCTTCATAATGAAGAAGGTCGCTGTATTACCGTTTAACGAGTATGAGAAAATGAAATGTAATACTACTTCATCGTTGCAGAGAGCCCACACTCAGCCTACACAACCACAGCCTTACGGGGTGTCGTCCTCACTGCAATTTCCACCCCCAAATCATCAGCATCATTTCTCTCTAGAGAATCAACAACCTTTGAGTCCTGCACAAATTCACCAGCCAGCTCTGCCTTACAGCTTGATCGACCCTAAAGTTGAACAGATAAGCAATTACGAGCAAGAGGTGTATCGGATATTAAATTCAGACATTAACATCCATGAGAAGCGTATCTTATACCAAGATGCAATGCAGAAATTATTAAGTCTCAAGGATTTGCATCTAAAGGGACCACTAAATAAGTCTGACGTAAAGGAAACAATTTTGCCACAAGAAGTAAAACCTGAGATGAAGATCGAAGACAGCTTAAGAAATATCCTAGAGGAGAGCTTGCCAGCCAGGGCTCGCCGATCAGGTCTAACTCTCTATAATATTTTAAAAGAACAAATAGCTTGGAATGAGTTAGGCCAAATCATTATTGATGATGAGATAGTTAAAGGGTCAAACATTGTGGATTTAATAGCTGATCTCTCACGCGATTGGAAGAAGAGAGCTGTAACAGGATGGCCTACAATCAAGCAAGAGCTTCAGACTATAAATTTTCCACGCTCTTTAATCTTGAACACACGCAGATTAGCAGACTTGGATGATATTCCTAAAACGCCAAGGCCTGATTCTAGTCCTTCAGGCATGTCCTACGCTTCAGATAAATTCAAACGGGTGGTTAAAGGAGGAATAAGAAAAAAGCCGTACGCCAGTCTTAAATGGATTAATTCATAGTCACGCTGTGGTGTTATTAATATTATTAATTCAATTATATATATATTATATATATATATATTATATATAATATATATATATTAATTATATATATATATATATATATATATATTATATAATATATATATATATATATATATATATTATATATATATATATCTTGTTCATTGTTCTAATTTTTTCCAACTTTTGAATGATAAATAAAATTCTCAATTACAGTCACTATCGTTTTATATTTCCTTTTTACAAGATACTTGATTTTTTAATTTATTTTATTAATATAGTCCACAGGTATATATCTTCTCTATGTGTATATGGAGATGTATTCCCTATATATATATAATATATATATTTAAAAATGTTTTTAATCATGCCAGTAGACACCATGGAGGCTAAGGAAGTGGTGATAAGTATTATACGATTGTGAAGGACCTAATTAGCTATGGTGGGATTTGACAAGGTTTGCCTCGAGGTTTCCGGACATTGGCCGGAAAGAGTTGAAAGCATATCTAGAAGGTGAGGAGGCTTTCACTCTACATAAACCTGTTCGCAGAAAATTTCCTACCCGGAAAACCATAGCCCCCTGTCTCGATAGCGTATGGCAGCTGGATTTATCCGAAATGGTTAAATACAGCTCGTACAACGATGGATATCAATACATACTTTTCACCATTGATGTGTATTCTAGATATTTATGGTTAAAACCTTTAAAAGATAAAAAGTCAGGTACTGTATCTGACGCGTTGAGAGAAATTATAGAGGGTGACAAGCGATGGCCAAGAATGCTGTGGACTGACCAAGGCAGTGAGTTTCTAGGTCGTGAATTTCAAGAATTAGTTAAAGAGCACGACATGGGGTATTACAATACATTCTCAGTGAATAAAGCAGCTATAGTTGAACGAGTACAGCGTACTATCAAGGAGAAAATGCACCGGTACTTTACCCGCATGAACACTTTTAAGTATATTGACATACTACAAGACCTTGCTCATTCTTATAATAGATCGTTCCATAGAACTATAAAATCCACCCCTCTAGAAATGTCGAAAATAAACCCTACGATGGTGGATCATTCACAACGAAGAGTTAGGAAAATAAAGGATAATTCAGGTGTGCGCCTATGCGATTATGTACGAGTCTCCAGACAGGCGGAAAGGTTTAGGAAAGGCTACGAGTCAGGATGGTCTACAGAGGTTTTCAAAGTTCACAATATTCGAGACTTCCCTTACGACGGCTTAAAATTATATTATTTGGAGGATTTATACGGTGAAAAAATAAAAGGAGGTTTTTATAAACAGGAAATACAAAAAATACGCTTCAATCCTGAAAGTAATGTGTATAAAATTGAAAAGATATTAGGTTCGAAATTCGAAAGGAAAGGGGCGAAATAAACAGTACTTGGTTAAATGGGTAGGATATCCTGACAAGTTTAACTCGTATATAAAAGCAAGTGAAATTAAGAATCATTAATCAGTATTCATTGAGACCATGGCGAGTACAGATCACTTCTATTTAACTCTGCCTTCATCGGCTTCGATGAATCTACATCCTGATAATAAGCTCTCAGACTTCACGACAGAGTTACTGAACCCTATTGACATTGAAAGAGACGTTTATGAAGTAGGGTTGTGTGAAGTGATATTAAATACAGATGTGGAAAATGTCCCGCATAATCTTTTTTTTGATGCATGTTTACAGAAGTGTAGATTGTGTTGAAACTATATTGGATGTGAAGAACACAGGCGCTTTAAACCGTGTCACTATGGGAACAAGAGAATACTTTTATGAAAGAATTGTAATGAGGAAATCCTATTTTAAGTCAGTTCCTGCAATGTTCAGTTATTTAAATACGCTTTTAGCGACTAGTAATATGTGTAGAGATCTAATTTACAATACAGATATTCATCCCTCTGATGATGAAGTATTAATTACTTTGAGATCAACGGCAGGCATTAACCTTAGAGACATCGATGTGTTTTTCCTCAGGAGATCGTCATGGCAGCGGAAACACGTTCATGAACGTGAAGGTTGGTTAGATGTCCTCCATGATGTACCTACTATGCTGAAAAGGGTTATGAAAACAGTAGAAAACGACCATATAACCAAGGAAGAATTAATCGACGAGCAAGACAGGGTATTACATTATACTTGTATCACCTCCGAGATGCTCAAACATCCTGGGATGGCTTATGTTTACACTGATATAGTGGAACACCAATATGTGGGCGATACTACAGCTCCTCTGTTAAGGGTAGTTTATTTTCCTCAGGAGAGTAAGGTAATAACATTCCCAAATGTCCACTATCTCTCACTGAACAGGTCATCGATCGGATCTATAAGAGTGCATATAAAGGACGTGGAAGGTCGGCCATATCCATTTACAAGTGGCACATTGATGTGTAAAGTCCACATTAGAAAGAAACGTCCCCATCAGCTGTAAAATGATGGAACATTTTTTACCAGAATTGAAAGATCTCATCTATATGCTTACTCGAATTCATTCAAGATAGATGTCTCTGTAGGAATATATAAGGGAACATATCAATTGCATTTTTCATTCATTGTGGTATCTCTGCAGTGCTAAAGATAGTGTAGGAAAGAGCTCCAGTTACTAGTAAAACCATGCGCTGAGCGTATGCATTGGATCGAGATCCCAGAGAGGACGGTCTTGGAGATTTTTCACTCAAGCTATATGCGAAGCGCCATCCCTGGTTTAGAAGAGGGGTGAATATCTAAGGTAAAAAAAGCTTATAAGAACAGGTCGCACCGATGCAGATATAGCGACAGGAGCCAATCCTCGTGCTTCATTAAAAAGGCGGATTGCTGAGGTTTCTGATGAGATGCTCGATGATGTTAAACGCAAGATAAGACGTAAAATGACGGGACAGGGTAGGGCTAAAGTTAAAGGACACAGGAATGCCCCAAACAGGAAAAAGCCAAAGACGAAGAGAGCTCTGAAGAAGAAGAAGAAGCAAAGCCATAAGAAAATCACAGTGCGGAAAAACCCTAAGGCTAGAAGGCGCAAATCTACAAAACGTATTGATGTATTCACCATTTAACTACTAGATGGTGTCTTTAACTTCGTCTCTCGGCTAACATGTATATAAGTGGAGCACATATGAAGCTTTGTTCATTATTCGGCCTAGCACCGCACCAGCAAGATGCATTTCCTTCACCCTGCTAGTCCAGACTGCTGCAAGAGCGAATTGGATCTCTTCTCGATGAATCCTACTCAGATCAGCGTGAGTGACAGCAACTTCATCAGCATTAATCCCACCCATTCGATAACCAGCACTGACGTTCCTTTAGAGTTCAACATCCCAGGCACCTCAGACCAGTATCTAGATCCATCTAATGTATTTCTATATTTTAAAACGAAATTGACAAACCCCGATGGTACAGACCTTCCTACAGGTGACGACCACATAGTGTATACAGAGTCGAACTTCCTATATTCCTGTTTTAATCAGATTGATGTTTACCTCAATGAAACTTCGCTAGGGACTTCAGCAGCTAGTTATCCTTATAGAAGCTACATAGAACATCTACTGAACTTTTCTGATGATGCTAAACAGTCTCATCTTCAATCATGTGGTTTTTACAGCTTCAAAGATGAGGCTACATGCAGCTAAAGCGGCTAAAGTCATAAATAACACTTACGAATTCTACGGTCGTTTAAATGGTGATATATTCTCTCAGGAAAGACTTATTATACCATCTGTAGATGCAAAAATCCGCTTGTCCCGATCAAGTCCGAAATTCGCACTTAAAATAAAAAGTGATCCTAATGCTACAACTGTATGTCCAGAACCTATCTACAAGCTGGTAGAGGCTTTTCTCTATGTTAGAAAGGTGAATTTATTTCCCCAAAGGCATTTGGAAATTGAGAAGTCGCTTTTAACAACCACAGCCAAGTACCCAATCAGAAGAGTGGAAACCAAAGTATTTAACTTCACTCACGGTTTATCAAGCATCAGTATTCCAAATATTGTTAGCGGAAATCTACCTCAAAAAGTAATAGCTGGAAGTAATAGCTGGAATTGTAGAACACGAGGCATATTCAGGTCATTATAAAAAATCACCATATAAATTCGCCCCTTTCAGCCTTAGGGGTGTCAGTTTACATGTAAATGGACAGCCATACGGACGTGATTATGAAATGTCGTATAATGGGGTACAATCTCTATGCTCGCGACCTTTCCATGATTTAATAGCCAACACTGTTTCATGCGGTGATAGTGGTACGGGCATGAATCTCGAAGAATACGCGACGAATAGTAACTTGTATGCGTTTGATCTCAGCCCAGATCTTTCAGCTTGTAGCGCAAGTCATTTAAACATTCTGAGAAAGGGGACATTAGGCCTCAATCTTTCATTTAGCGGAAGTCTGCAGACATCCATTACCGTCATCGTTTATCTGGAGCACCCTCAACTTATTGAAATTGACAGAGCCCGTAATGTGCTTTTGAATTACTAAAGATGAATGAAGAAGAAATAAAAGCTATGTTTAAAAACGAACCTCGATTTTTAGGGGTGTTCGCTATTAATGAAGTAGATTCTGTGAGGTTGAAGAAGGATAGCGGCTTCGTGTTCAACACTTCACATCGAGATGTGACATCGTCGGGACACTGGATTTCCATCTACAAGGAGAAGAACGGAGATGTATACCTGATTGATTCTTTAAACTTGAAATTTATTCTGGATAATCATTACATCATTTCCTTTTTAAAATGTAACAATATAAATTATGTAAAAACTTTGGTTAGGGCTGTCCAACCATCGTTCTCTGCTTTATGCGGAATTTATTGTATTTATTTCATTAAGTGTTTTTTAAACGATATCTGTGTCAATGATTTTGTAAATATT
>JABUQX010013282.1:0-12500 GCA_015478945.1 Trachelipus rathkii | reverse complement strand
TTGTTTAAGCTTTGTGACTGTCACTGTTTTTGCTGTGAATTTTGTGATGATTGAAGAAGGAGAAGAAAAATGAAGAAAAAAGAGAATTGAATAAAAAAATGGCATCGTAAGAAAGAACATCTCTCTCTCTCTCTCTCTCTCTTCTCTCTCTCTCTCTCTCCTCTCTCTCTCTCTCTCTCTCTCTCCTCTCTCTCTTCTCTCTCAAAATTCGCAACTGAACAACAATACATCGTATTCATTACTATGTGATTAGCAAATCAAATGAAAAGAAATATAAAATAGAAAGAATAAGAAGAGAAGAGAAGAAGAAGAGAGTTAGAAGAAGAAGATGAGAAGCAGAAAAGAAGTAAGCAGAAAAAAGAAGAAGAAGGAAATATAATAAATTTTTCATTTTATCTAATGTTAAATTATATTTTGAGTTCTTTCAAAGGAAAATCCTTTAAGATCAAATCTTTCCTTGAAGCGACTATATATAATTTATATATAGTATATATATATATACTATATTTAATATATATATTTTATATATATATATATATTATATTATAATTAATTATAATATATATATTATATATTTTTGTGACTGTCACTGTTTTGCCTGTGAATTTTGTGATGATGAAGAAGGAGAGAAAAATGAAGAAAAAGGAAGATGAAAAAAATGGATCGAAGAAGAACATCTCTCTCTCTCTCTCTTCTCTCTCTTCTCTCTCTCTGCTCTCTCTCTTCTCTCTCTCTCTCCTCTCTCTCTCTCTCTCTCTCTCTTCCTCTCTTCTCTTCTCTCTCTCTCTCTTCTTCTTCTCAAAATTTCGCAACTGGGTTACAACATACTATCGTATTCATTTTACTATGTGATTAGCATAATCAAATTGAAAAATTTATATAAATAGAATAATTTAGAAGAAGAAGAAGAAGAGAAGAAGTAGAGAGAAGAATGAGAACAGAAAAGAAAAGCCCCAGATAAAAGAGAGAAGAAATAATAATAAAATTTATTCATTTTATCTAATGTTAAATTATATTTTGAGTTCTTTCAAAGGAAAATCCACTTTTAAAGATCAAATCTTCCTTAATACGACTATATATTTATATATATTATATAATATATAATATATATATATATTATATATATATAAATATATATAATATAATATAATATATATATATATATATACTCTATATATATATATATACTATATAATATAAATAAATATTATATATATAAGTATATAAATATAATATACACATTATATTTATATATATTATATTACTATATTATAATTATAATCTTATAATTGTCTTATCACAATATAGAATATATGATATTTAATATAATAATTAATATTTATATATTTATAAATATATATATTATAATAATATATGTATATATATATAATATATAGATATTATATAAGAGATTGAGTTAGTATATGAGGTAGGTTTATATTATATCCCTCCTATTACTATAATATATATAATTTATATATATTATATATATTATATAATATATATATCTACTTAACTCAAATTAGGTTATATATTTCTCTAATATAATAAAAGGCTTTCCATCTTGACAAGAAATTCATCTCTCCTTGTCTCTCCTCAGGCAAGATTAACAAAGTTAATCAGGCTTGCGCAAAAAGGTAAGCTTTAATCCCTCTTGAGTTCACGGTTATCTCTAACTATAATTGACGTGAAGTCGAAATAAAAGACATGGGAAATCTCTCTTTATTCGTTTATTTTAACGTTATAATCACCATTTACTCAGTCGAAGTCGTATTTATTTTATTAAAGCAAGGGAGGGATTCAGGCCGACTTCAGCACCGGTCCGATACGTTCTCCGACGATCTGACCATCACCGTGCTCGAGCAGCCGAAAGGACGGGATTCGATTCCATCCTGTCCAATTTTATAGTGGGAGTTAAGAGAATAGGGGAAAGGTGGGGTAGAGATAAAAAACCCCATCTCCTCAACGGCGATGCGAACGAAAGACGAAAACGCAGCTATACCCAACGCGCTAACCTGAGGTGGCGGCCGGCAGAGGCGGTCGCGGAGCACGAAAGCGGCGACGTGCCAAGGCGAATTGCGGGCCAAGTCGCTGACCCACGAAAAAAACGGCGCGGCGCGGAAACGCGATTGGAACCGCCGTGTGTGCCAGATAGAGAGCGAGCACCCGCAGAGCCTTAACGAGAGAAAGCACCAAAAAGGGGTAGCGAGGCACAATGATGATGAGTCATGAACAACATCCAATGGGGGGTAGGAAACAATTGGTAGGCTAGTAAAACTGAAGAGAAAAAGAAATATGAGGGTGGGGTAAAGGCAGATGGAGGGATAGAAGAGGAAAAGGGGATTGGAGTATGTTAAGTACGTGTGTGTGTGGTGTGTGTGTGGTGTGTGTGTGTGTTGTGTTGTGTATGTGAATGTGGATGTGTAGGCATCTGTGTGTTAATGAACAACTCGTAGTTAATGTGTGATGACTGCGTCACTCAACATACACTCGACTGTGTGCACCTACACTCGGTGCACACTATGGAATATATACATAAATAAGAAGCAGGGGGAAAACGGTTGCGGAAGGGGAATATATTAGTGTAATATAATATATATATATATAAATAACGCAGGCATATACATACATACAATATTTACTATCAAACGTAGATACGCCGCGCTACGCAGCGCCGTAAAGACATCATGTGTACGCTCACGCTACGGCGTGGTACACACGTGTTACGTTTTTATAACCTCTCTCCGATGTGAGTCCCACTCTCTATCTAGTACTTCCAACTACTCTGTATAGAAATAATGAAAAATAGCTTGAAGTTTAAATAAATAAAACTACATGTTTTACATTTATATATTTCAAGTTTGAAACCATTTCAATAAAGCGCGTAGGAGGCAGGGTTGTGGAGTCGGTTAAAACATTTTCCGACTCCGACTTCGACTCCGACTCCACCCTCTTCAAAATTACCAGACTCCACTCCGACTCGAACCGATCAGATCGGCTCTTGAAATATTACAACTCCGACTCCGAACTCACCTTTCGAAAATTACCGACTCGACTCCGGACTCCGACTCCGACTCCAGCCCCGCTTCCTTAAAAAATTTACCGACTCCGACTCCGACTCCGACTCCACCCTCTTCAAAATTACCGACTCCGACTCCACCCTTTTCAAATTACTGACTCCGACTCCGACTCCGACTCCGACTCACTCTCTTCAAAACTACCGACTCCCCGACTCCGACTCCGACTCCACAACCCTGGTAGGAGGAGCTTAGTAATTAAAAAGAATTTGCACTTAGTTCTCCATTCTTTAATGATAAGTACTCTTTCACAAGATTTCAAATGAAAAAGGTCGATGAGGAAACCCTTCCCCTAATGATAGATCAAAAAATATAATCAGTTTTCTTCCTTCAAGTGGAATTAAAATTAAAGTATGTGAATTTGGCATTTTTTTTTTTTTTTACCTTTATGTTTATTAAATAATGAGTATATATATATATATCTTATTATATAAAATATATATACTATAATTATGATATATATATAATTTTTATATATATATATATTATATATATATATATATATACAATTATATTTATTTATTATATATATATATTATATATAATATATACTATGACAAAGTTACTTAACGCCACACGGAACGGGAGGTCGGATAAAAATTTTTTTTCACAGGTAGCATCTATGATACATAAATAGGATGTTCTAAGGTGCAAATAATTTTTTTTTTTTTTTTTTTTTACAAGTTGTTCTTTAGGGAGAAAGTAGTTTAATTAGGTTTGTTAGCGCTTAGGTATAAGGTTAAGTTAGGTTAAGGTTAGGAGATTAGGTCAGGTCAGGTCATGATAAATAAAAAATTTCATTTCGCCCCTAATAATATTCTATTTATGATATCATAGAGGTACCGTGAAAAATTTTTTTTTTTGATCCGAGCTCCCCGTTCCATGTGTGTAGGCGTTAAGTAACTTTTACCTATTCATAATTATATATATAATTATAATATATATAATATATATATATATTTATAATATATATATATATATATATATAATAATAGTAATATATAAATAATTTAATATATATATATAATTTATTATAATAATCAGTATATTATATATATATATATATATTATATTATTAATATAATATATTATATCGGTATATCATATGGTATATATATAGATATATATATATATATATATATATATTAATATATATTATAAATTATAATATATATATTAAATATATATTATATTATTATATATAGATAATATATATATATAATATTAGATATATATAATAATTATTTAATTTATTATAATTAATATATATATTATAGATATTATTATATATAATTAATATATTATAAATAATATATATTATTAATATATATATATATATATATATATTATATATATAATATATATTATATATATTAATATTATATTATAATAATAGTAGTTAAATATATATATATTATTATATATATAATATTTAATTATATTTAGTATATTATAATTTATATATGTGGTGATATTCATATGATTTTATTTAACTTATTTTAATTAAAAAACATTTCAGCCATTAAGGAATTATTGAATTTTTGAAAGTATTTTCTAGACATTCAGTTAGTTTTAATATTTGAAAATAGGTGTGAGCCTGAAGGCGTTCCTAAGGATTTTATAAAGGTTTCAAAATATTATATATATATTAATTATATTATATTTATAATTTATTATTACTAATTTATTATATATATATATATAGATATATATATTTAATTATATATATTAATATATATATATATAAAAATACTAATATCCTATTGTTTATATTATTTAACTATGTTAGCTTTTATATTATCCCTACTATTGACTAGAGTATAGGTTTATACATAACACTCTGTGAGTATAGGGACCACAGGAATATTCTCGAATCATATTATTAATACGGGTCCTCGTAGGGGCTATTCCCAAACCTAGACGCTAACTACTAATATAGTATTTTTTAGCTAATATAATATTATAGTTCTAAGGGTAATCTGCCTCCTCCAAGTATATATATATATATGAGTATTATAGTAATAGAGTATATAATAAAAATATACGGTTTGGCGTATGCAGAAAATTTATTTTCGGGGGGCCAAACAAAAATCGTTCTTTATAATATATATATATATATATATATATATTATATATATATTATTATATATTACTACCAACTACTACTATATATATAGTATAGTACGGTATATATATATATGTTGTGTCGTGTGTGTGTGTGTGTGTGGTGGGTGTGTGTGTGTGTGTGTGTTGTGTGGTGTGTGTGTTGTGTGATGTGTGGAAGACAAAATATATTAAATTCCTAAGAAAAAAATGGGAAAAATTTTAATTTGAATTACTAAAATCATCCTACCTAAATGTTAAATTTAATCTCCTGACTTGAGAGTGAGCGAAGTCCGAGGTAACTCTTTCAATATTTTATTTTCAATATTTCGATGTATGGGTAGAGGAGGGCAAGTCCAATAGTCTTTCATCTCCAGAGGATTTCTCCAAGTAGGTTTTCCGAAGTCCTTTTAATGTTGAAAGCTTTCTTTCTTGTCTGAATCATTAAACAGGGTAATTGCCGTATTTGCAACAGATGTAATATTTGGGAAATTGTGCTGCGAACAAAGAATTAGTCCATATTGCCGTTTTTGGGCGACCTGTGCTTGATGCCATTTCGGCTTCCAAAAATATCCATTTCTATGGTACTTTATCTCCATTTTTTCTTTCGAGTTAATCACAGGAAAATGATTACACAATCTTTTTTCATTCTCATATGGCACATTACACACGTTCTGTATGACATATTGACAAAAAAAAAAATAAAAAAAAAAAAAAAAAAAAAACAAAAAAAAATGGAAAAAATTTAATTTTTCACTAATGCTGCATATTAAATCAGCAAAAATTGGTATAAAAAATGGATTGGTTGCGATAATAAGTTCTGTCGGTCGGAAGCTTAGGATTGGGTCTGTATTTATGGAATTTGTTAATTCTTAGTACAGCCATTTCAATACTCAGTTCAGATCATCAAATTGCGCTTACATATTTCGTTCAAAATCAGCTGAAAAATTGTAAATGTTACATTTTCTCTTGATGTTCAAGTTTAGTTTAATAATGACTTTACGAAATTTGTTCCTGACAGCGACGAATTATTATCAAAATTAATTTAACTTCTAAACTTTATATTATTAACGGATATGATACCTAAATTTTTTTAGTGTCTATTAAATTTCGGGGGGGGCCATGGCCCCTCTGCCCCCCCCCTAACTACGCCACTGAATATATATATTATATATTAATATATAATATATATATATTATTATAGTATATATATATATATATATATATATATATATATATATAATATATATTATATATATTATATGTATATATATAGATACTATATATGTATATATATATTATTTATATTTATATATATTATATATATTATATTATATATAGTTATATATATATACTATTATATATAATATTATATATATATATATATATTATATATTATTATATTATTATATATATTTATAGTATATATATTATATTATATATTATTTATTGAAACCAGGCGTTCCTCTCGTATGGAGAGGCGTGTTGACTTCATCCTCTCATACCTCTGAAAGGAGTTCCACTATCTTGGAATCGTTTACGTGCATTATGGGAGTTCACAATATTTTAGGTTTCTAGATTTAGAGTTCTTTATTAAGAGATTTCGTATTAATTAGTGTAATAATACAGGATATATTGCGAGCTTAAAAAAAATTATAATGAAAAATATCAAGTTGCACGAGCTCTTAATAATGATATAGTCAAATATTTCAGAGTTCATGTTCCTTTTAAAAGAATAAATATGTTGAGTATGTTAAATTAATATATAAATATTAATATATAATATATATTATATATATATATAATATATTAATATATAATATTTAAATATATTATTATTATTATAATTATATATATTATATATTAATATATATATATATATATATATAATATTAATATATTATATTAATATATATATATTAATATAATATATATTTTATTATATTTAGAGATGTCTACAAGAAAAACAGCAAATATATAATATATAAGTGAGATAAGACTAAAGGTTATTATAATAAATTGATGTATTGAAATAAATAAAACCTAAATAAAATTTATTATTTTTGAAGTATAATTTTTCAATAGTTTTATTAAACTTTAATCCAGTTTTAATATATTTATATATTTTTTAATTAGGGCATAATATCACAGTAAAGAGCCTCAGAAGAATATATTCTACGATAAAAGTATTGAACATCTGTTACAGAAACTTTAAATACAATTATGGAAATCTCAGCGTATACAGGCTTATTACCGGAATATGTAATAAAAATAAAAAAGAAAAAAAATAAAAAAAAAAAAAAAAAAAAAAAACTAGTAAAATATGACACTTACAGAAAAAAAATTACATATTTGGAATCAGCGTTAATAAAGCTTATATATATATGTTAGTGAGTCGTTTTCGTCCACCTCTGTCTACATCGGCTCGAGTTCACCCTCCTTAAAAAGTTGAAGTTCAAGGAAATATATTTCCTTTTAGGGGGGCTCAGAGCGCGATGGGGGACAGATTGTGGGGACACTTCGAAGTCCCCCCTTCAGTCCACCTAGAGGCTGAGATGACCACCCGACTCTCTGGTAATCATGCGCGTTCTAACTTGGGTATTGTTTAGTTTTAATTCATATAACACGACTTGCATTAATTAAGCTTTATATCGTCTGATTCAAATAATGTAATTTATTTTTTGTAAAAGTGTCTACTTTTCGATTTTTTTTCTTTTCTTTTTTTTTTACATTCCTATATAATATATATAGTATAAGCTTTAAACGAGCTGATTCTCAAATATGTAATATATTGGTATTTCCCTTGTAAAGTGTCATACTATTTCTCAGGATATAATATATCCGTGTGCCTTTATTTCTTGAATTTAATTTGAGCCTTATTTTATTTAATAAGTTTATATTTAGTTAAAATAATGAGTATTTATATTCAATTTATATAATAATATTATAAATAAAAATTCAGATATATTATCTCAATTTATTTATATATTTATGAACTCGAAAATATTAGTACCTTAAGAATAATAATTATCATAAGGTTATACAATCTCTCACAATAAATTTTCTATAATATATAAAATTTATTAATTATAATTATTTCTCATAAAAATATTTAAAAAAGGAATAGAATCTGCAGCTTTATACCCATGGGTTATGTTTCCTCTCCTTTTATATTTCTCTTTCTTTATTATCTTTTTTTCACATAAAACATACTTTACTTTTCTCAAGTTTGCGGTCATCCTACGCATCACATGTACCCATTCTATATCTCATATATAATACTTTATTTATATATATTTATATATTTATTATTTCCCTCAAAGTATTAATATACTATTTAAGTGAGTAGGTAAGGATATAAGTTTATATATATAGATAGTATATATTTTTAGCTATTATATATATATATAATATATTATATTATATATATATTATATATATATATATATATATATATATATATATATATATATATATATATATAATATATACATAAAATAGGATATAAACTCCAGAGCAAAATTTACGCATCAAATGGATTTAACATTAGGTGGCCAAACATTAGGATTAGGTTGTATTGTGTTTATAGTGATACCAACGGATCAACACAGATAGACTTAAACAGTAGAACAACCAACAAACTTAACCAATATATACAGTACTCACCATGCAATGTCCGAGTGCAAGTCACCCAAACTGCAGTACAGATCATTCGTTATGTTTGAACGACACATCGAGCTCCAAAGGATTCCGGCTAGTCAAGCGAAGAAAAGATCCGGAATCGTCAAGAGTGGAATTAGAAGCGGAAGGTAAGATGGCAGTTGTGCCATCGAAAATCTTAGAGGAGGGAAAGAGAAAGAAGGAAAATTAGAGTTGACATTTTCTTTGAAAATGCCAAAAAGGGCGAGAGGAAGAGGAACTAGAAAGATCATTGTATTCTCTACGAATAAATCAGTTTTTAGCCTAAAGAAGAATACATTTTAGATTATTCCGGGATGAAAAATATATAACATGAGCTTCTGGATTTTCAAGACCGCGGTATTTCCTGAAGGCAGCGCCCCTGTGGCGAATAACACTAGAACAAGCAGAGTTAAACCAATGTTTGTTACGTTTTGTTGATGGGAGAGGATAAGGAATATTCGCCTCCATGCTAGAGAGAATCGACTCGGGTATACGTTCTGCACATCCCGAGAGACCCCACCCAAGTCCGAAAGGTTTTCTTCACCGAAGTGTCAAAATCTTTTCCTCGCCGTAGACAAGGTCTTTCCTGAGGAAGACTTGAAGAGATAGAAGATGGGATACAGAGACAAGAAGGTGATCAGAGGAATCAAGAGGAGGAAAAAGTTTGACACAATAAGGGGAAAGATTGGAAGGTCATCAGTTGTATCATTTGAACCAAAAGAATTAAAGCCTTTGGCGGTGGTAAACACTGAAATTGACCAAAATGATGATTTCTAAGAAAGGAAAGAAAGGAAGAGAGAATGTTTCTTATTTTGGAGTTAAGACAGTCACAGAATTTAGAATAGTCAGTAGAGTAAAGTTTGATATAAAGTAATATATATATATATAATATAATATATAATATATAATATTTATAATAAATATATATATCCTACTATCTCTATATATAGTCTATACTCAGTAGCTCTCATAATTATACAGCTATATAATATATATAATATAACTAAAATATATATATTATAATATATATTACTTCAATATATATATATCGATTCAGCAGTATCTATTATATACTAATATATATGATATCCCTGTGACCGAAAGTTTTTTCATGAGTAGAAGAACAAAACGTTCCGGTCTACACCAAAAAAATTGCTCAATCTTTGAATCACACAGCGATATATATATATAATATATATCACATAGTGTTATATACATCTATATATTATATATATATCATATATATATATATATACTATATTTATATCTATATAATATATATATCCTATATTATATATTGATAGGTATTAATAATATAATATCGTATTATAACTCTAAATAGGTTATTATTATATTTTATAGTGTATAGACATAATTATATATATAATAATATATATATATATATATAGTAATGCTCTATACACTTACTACTCATTAGGCCCAGGTGGTATATATATTTATGGTATTACTAAGCTCATATATATTATATACCTTATATAACCATTTACTCATTACTCATACTCCTTTTAACAAGAGTGAAAGAGAGACGAAGAGCTAGCCTCGTACTCCTCCGGCCCAGTTATCGAGAAATTTACCGCCCATTTTTGGTTATTCCATGTACCATTTCCCTTAATCGCTGTCCTAACGTCAGTTCGACCTTTCCTTTATTTGCCTTCATTAATCTGTACGCTCTCCTCTCCCTCTCAGAGCATCTTCAACATGACACTAAATTATTGAATCCAATCTTCAATCTAACACATACTTATATCCATTCACTCCTACTTCCTTAGCACATATTTACCTAAGTGCCATCTTATATACCCTATCGTGTGGGGCAAAAATCCTCGATATTGCTTCCATTCAATCTCTTAGACGTCTCGTCTCGTCTCACGAGTAGAAGGTCGACTAAGGACGGTGGGCTTAGTGGATTGGCTGTGCACTACCTCTTTATTTATCTTTTGCCCAGAATGCTAATGCATTTTTTTCGGCTCAAGGTCGTGATTGCCGTATGCTGCCTTCTAGTGTGAGCGCCGAAAATTTGTGAATCGTGGAGTTAGGAATGTCAGAAAATGACATGTTGAGGAGAAGAGGAGATGAGAGGTGATGGATGTATTTGCCAAGGGCAGGGAATTTGATTTTTACTCCTGTGACTTGGATTACAACTGAAGAAACAGTGAAATATGAGTGGGGTGGTGTGAATGTGTGTGTGTCTGGTGTTGGCAACATGCAAGAGAGGCGAGAGGAGTTCTCTCTCTGATGAAACGACTTGTGGTTCTAGGCTATAGGTAGCTTCTCTCGGGTGGTGCTGTGATCACTAGGAATTCTTGTGGAGATTAAATTAAAGTTGAACAGGGTCAAAGGTATGTGTTTTGGTTGTGACCATTTGGTGCTATCTTTTTGAGAAACAACCAACTACATTGGTAATGTTGAAGAGCAGTGGATTGTGTTGGGTGATTACCTCAATCGCTTGGATACTGATATCAAAAAATGCGAATGCATATAATTAGCAGATGGCTTTGAGGTTGTTCGGAGGAAATTCAGAATGGGCAGGAAAGTGATGATTCTCTGAGGAGAGGTAATAGTATGTGAGTAATACTTTCTCTTAAGCAAACAAAAGTAATTCATAAGTATACTAGAAGTTGCTGTTAGTAGAGATAGTATCGACAGTGAATAAGTATGATCTGATTTTGTGCTGGTGAGGAAGGAGATGTTGAAGTAATGTGATTCCGATGTAAATACTCAAGTGAGGGAGCTTAGCAATCGGATTTATCGGATCATTATTGTTGTTTTATGCTAAAATAAATATAGTGGGAGCTTTGGATGTGAATAGAAGGATAGTTCGCTTCTACGGAGTTGACTCTGATTACAGGAGCTCGAGATATATTAAGTGTGAATCAATGTCATATAGGAGACATAACTATCCATAAGCGAAAAGTGGCTCGCAAGTTAATCATTCTTTAGAATATTGTGAACGTCAGTGAATTCAAATGCACTGAGACTCCGTATTGCAGGCACAAAAGAAGTATTGTGACTTGTGTCTACTTAAAACACTCAGTCTCTAGCACTCGCTCCGCTCAATGTTAACAAGTGAATTTGGATATGAGGAGCGATGTAGCAGATGCAGCGTTAAGTAAATAAGAGCGTTGGTTGAACAATGTTTCTCGAAAGCAGATGGATGTCAACTATAGCATTTACGAAATTTTCCCCGCTTAAAGAACAAATATTACTATAAAAATTGCATCCGTATGAGGAAAAAGAGGTAATAGATACAGTTTGGAAGTGATGGATGTAAATGGTACTCGCATGGACAAATTCTGAAAACTCTTCTGAAGGTGAGAAGCTGCGATAATGGTAAAGAATGAGACTCGGAGAACTGCTAACTTAAGAATATTAGCTAGAAGTATCGGATGCATTTGCTTAACTGATTGAAATGGATTGAGGGGATGTGGAGGGAACACTTCGAAATTGGTAACAATTATGCGGTAATGAAGAGGTGACTTGTGAGTATGTGAGGTCTCGTCTTGATTGGTGTGCACAGAATGTGAGAGTACGCTATATTTTGGGGTGAGGTATTAGCACGGAAGACGGTAACTTGTGAGTAGACGTGGAGAAAGTTGCAAGAATGTAAATCTGCAGGTA
>JABUQX010013281.1:2500-10814 GCA_015478945.1 Trachelipus rathkii | reverse complement strand
ATCCCTTTTAGCTTCAAAGAACTCTGATAAGCCACTCTTAGGGATAGGAGGACAAAGAAGGCTGCGCTATACTGAAATGCTCCCAGTTCGAAGCTACATGATAGTTTCTTTTATTCAAATCAAAACGAAAGCTAACAGACTAAAAACAGCATTTGGACTAGAAACTATTATATCCACGAGCCCTCAAGACAAGACCTCAAAGAACTTTGGAATAAGAAGGAAAAGATCTTCTTTGGGTCAGTTAAAGTCCTTATATCATTCCAACTTAAAAAATAAAAAGCGCTTTTTCGCAATCCTTGACTTGCTGTTGGACTAAAATAGCTGGTGCATCACTAATACTCGGGGGGCACCAAAAGCTAAACTCCAGGCATGGATATGTATTTCTGAGATTCTATCACAGATAATGCAGATGATACGCAAATAAGGTTCTAAAAGAATGTTACCTCTAATAGGACTAAAGTCTTTTGAAGTTACCGGTAACAAAATATTTTTAAAAAATTTGAGAACAGAAAAGTAAATTTCTGTAAAAATGAATAAGAATATCGCTGAATTATAGTATATAATGATGTAAAGGATTATTATTTCCAACACATATCCTTGAGTTTCCAAACTCGCTCTAGTGAGCATATTTAAACATACGGGAGCTTATAATTTTGCATTGAATAAATCCTAACGTTCATTTTTCGTCCCTTTCGACTTTACGAATTAAGCTTTCTATCCTGTGAAATCCATCAAGCCAAACTCAAAAGAGGATCTAAATCGTCCAGGCCAAACTAAACCTTTTTTTTGTGTCATTTTTATTTTTAATCTCTTTCTGAATTTTCAAAAAATAAAAAAACAAAAATCTAAATCCTTATTGGCTTTAAAATTTTAAACTCAAAAGTCTTTGAACAAATATATAAATAAATAAAAATAAATAAACCAAAGTAATATATTAATTCCAATGTTTTTATATAAAACTCCAAAGAAGAAAATAAAATTTCAATGCTTATTTTTCATTTATTTTTCTTCAGATAATTCCGTCATTGGCAAGCAACGTTAAATCTAAATATTCAACCCCTTTCATTTTTGAATGCATTTCGTGAAATTAAAATCTTTGGTGTTTTCATCAAAAAGAATTCGTTGTTATCTTTTTCGGATTGGACAAAAAAGTTCTGACAAGTCATTTCAAAGATAAACTATAAACAAATGCATGAAACGGTTGGGGTTGGTTGGTTTGATAAATTTGTAATCATCAACCATGGTAGATTATACACCTCACAGTTGTTAAACTGGATGTTTAAGAATAATGAATATATTTCGGAACATAATATCTAACCATTTTAATTTCAAATATAACAAACACCAAGAAAATAACAATTTAAAAAATTTAGAATAAAAATCTTTAGCCCTCTCTCTCTCTCTCTCTCTCTCTCTCTATATATATATATATATATTATATACTATATATATAATATTATATAGTAACTAGGTAGTACTTACCTACTATATAATAATAAGTTAATAGTATAATATAAATTATACTCATATTACGTTATACTGAGCTGGATATATATTTGACTATAACTATATATATATTACATACTGATAATATATATATTTCATGTACAGGTGCTCACCGTTACACCTCGGAAGCTGGGGATTCGGGGTGAGATACTGGGGAGGCAGAACACCTGTTCTGCCATTTGCACTTGATCTTATGCTCATCGAAAGTAATATTTCATTTTTCATCTAATATATGTATAGTATACCATATAATGATATACCACCTTATATCTTACTCTCCATAATGTATTTATTATCATTTATATATAAATTATATAGTATACAATATAATATATACATACATACTCTACCTATATAACGATATCTATTACCCCATATATATATACGAGTATATATATACCTATAATATAATTGTTTGGTTACAAACTCTAAGGAGTGCATAATTTTTTGTCAAGTCAACTAAAAACTATTTTTTTGTTTTATAGGTTTTAAACAGTTCTCTATCTAATATAAAAAAAAAGGTAATAGAAAGGGCTACTAACTGAGAGGATATGGCTTAAATACTCCTAATCCAATATTACGGGTAATTAAGTAATATGGGTAGTGAAAACACTCGGGCACATTTCTCACTATTAAAAAAGTTAATCATTCCAGAGAGTCTTATTTATTAACAAGTATATTAAGAAACTACATAACACCACATTGTTTTTGTTTCTTCGTATGAAGATGGAATAGAAGTCATGATAAAGTAAAGACAACAATGTGTGAGGATGTTCTCCAAAGCTACTACTTAGAGGTAGAAGGAGATTCTTACTCCATAACTCACGTTTAACTTTTTTCTCTCAAAAACATGCATTCGAATATATTACAGAATAGCACATGTATTCAGTACACCTCACACTTATTTGTATTTTTTTCATAATTTCAAAGTTGGGATGATTAAAAAAAATTGGTTAATAGTATGGAAGAAATTTCTGCGGGTCCAACGTTAAGTTATATAATATAACAATCCTAGATGCTATATATAGTATATATATATTATATATATATATTTACTAATATATTATATATATTATATATCATATATATTAGTAATAGTATATATATATATATATATATATAATTATTATATATGTGTGTGTGTGGTGTGTGTGTGTGCTGTGTTGTGTGTGTCACTGTGAATCGTTCCAAAACTTTAATCAGTGGACGAAGCTACATGTGTAAGATTGAGAATAGACAACTTAAGGAAGGGGAATATGATGAGAGAAGGAGGAGTCGAAAGAAAGACACAAATGATGTATGACAGGGATGACCGAAAAGGAAATGGAGAAATTCAAAAAGGACTGCCAAAATAGATCTCACCTTTAAATTGTTCAATAACCAATATAGCACATAAGGGAGCTTGCTTCGCAACAACTCTCGACGGCGCATTAGAAAGTCATCTCGAGAGAGAGAACGTATAAGTGGAAGGACGTTAGTGATGACGCTTAAGTAGAGTCGACAAGCCCATTACTCACACTTATCAAGCGTATTGAGCAATTACTATGTTGTACCCACCTGATGCCAACCAGAATATTGGGATTATACTCTAATATAAAGGCGACCACCAATCCGCCGCTCCCTACGCAGAGTTGTAACTGGGTTATTAGAGAATGATAGTTCCGACAGAGCTTGGATCACACCCGATTTCCTAGCAAAACTCTTGTAGAAAGAACGCATTAATGTGATCTCTTTCTGAAAGCTAAAGATCACTGGAGAAAACGAACCAGTATCGTATTGAATATCAAATAAACAGAACAGAGATATGTATATGAAGTGTCGGTTTTCCAAATGCGGAGATTTACTGCAATATAAGTTGTTCTGGAAGGAATATGTCAAGTAGAGAGAATGGAGAGGCTGACGTTATTGACCCGAGGCAGTCTGTGAAAATAACCCATGCTTTTCTTGTAACACAAACTTATGAAATACGAAATAAGATTGAGCATAGTCTATGCTGCAATCCAAAGGGCTCACTCTCCTACGCACCAATATTCTCATAATTGCTTGTTGCAATGAGCGCCGTCATTTTCAAATTGAAAGGGAAGCCCATTAATGCACGGGAGTTCGTAGATTTATCTCAGACCCTAAAGAATGAAAAGGAAGACAAGCATCAGCACAGATAGGATCATTGATGCAATAATAGAGTGTCCTGTAGAACACTGAAGTTTCTGTTAGGAACACCACTATGGAGTAGATTTTTAAAGAATAAATGAGCATGCGTTATCACGAGGGATAGCACCTCATAGGAACGGCCGACGGAAGCGGAAAGTAAATTATCCAATTCCTTTCTGGTACCACCGAGGATTATCGCAAGCCTTCGCATATCGAATGACTCTAGCGCCTCTACAAGACAAACCGAGTTCACGCGAAATACGGAAGAGCTACGAGCGTCCAAGGCTCAAGAGAAAAGAAAAGGGGATCACCTAATCCCCGAGCGGACATTTATCAGAAGTCCATATTGACAATCAGAAATAAGATTAGAAAATTTTATACATTTATTATTCTTCTACAAACTCTCTGTTAAGAATAGATTCGAAAATTATCAGAGCTAAAGCCTACAGTGACTAGTAGTCTTAGATTATTGGAAAACAGGATGCACCAACTACTTCTGTGCCATGCTGGCTCGCGATTGGACTCTCCAAGACAGGCAAACGAAAGGCTTGACAGTTCCGTATAGCGAAGTGAAGAAACAGTTTGTTATTTACCAAGGCGAGTCGTACAAGCTCAACAGTGACATTAGTTGTTGAGGAACACACTTTGGCGGTCTGCACTAACTTCGAGCCACCCTCCGAACCCACTTTATTGCTTAATTTTGGGTGAAGTGAAGATAAAACATTTTGACTGAGTGAAGGCAAGAACAGAGGGAGAATAGCTCTTAGAATCCGTCTAGAGATGCAATATAAATAGGGAAAGGTTTACGAACAAGCCAGTTCCAGCTTCAGAGTAGAAATCTCAACGCACCACAGCAGATTGATTACCGAAAGAGTTTCAAGAGGAAAATGGCGACAGAGGGTTTGAGGTATAAACAGTTCGGCGACGGGTTGACATATATTAATAAGGCAAAATATCAGAGTAAGAGTGTGAGTAGAGGACACCAGAAAGATTTTGCCGGAAAAGTTTCCTGACGAATGAAAATTTTTTACAGGGTTTCTCGAAGAGAGCTGAGTTTTTCGTCCATTCCCGGGAATGCAGTAATATGGACAAAAGTCAGAGGTTTCTGGATTGAACTACAAACCCAGTAATTTCTTGCATATAACACGATTTATTAGTTTTAGTGTCCAAGAGATAAAGGACAACAGAGAATGGAATGATAATGCCTTCCCTATAGTATATAATATCATATAGCTATACTAACGAAGTAGTGTATCTATAATATTAATACTTAGCTGATAATACTATATTCATATAGGTATCATATATATAATACTTAATACAATTAGCACGTAATACCTATACTTACTATATTAATAGCCTACATTTACTATTTAGTACTGTAACTTCTATGATATAGTACTACTGGTATAATGAGTCACTATATTATACCGGTAGGGATAATATAATGAGCACATAAGTTTCCCTGAATATGTGTGTGTGAAGAACAGAAAACGCTGGTGAAATAATGCCGTTCTTTTTTTAATATAAATCGATTTGTTTGCTTGACGTGCTTGCATTCTTGGTGAGCTTTAATATAATAAATATGTTTTACTCTGTTCTGCATTAAACTTCAAACAAAATCATTAAATTAAATTATTGTGTGTAACATTACTAACTCCATATATGTAAAAATAATTGCTTTGTTTTCCACCATATAATACAGTACCGGTTAGCGGCTTATTAATTATATAATACTATAATTTACGTGAGTATATTTAGTATACTATTATAACCATAATATTGACTAAGATAACTTGCTATCCTACTACTGTACCCTACTAAGCTATATCTTCTAGTAAACTTAACTAATATATATAATGTATAACTAATATCCTAATAAATATCTGAGATCAGGACTCACTACATTAAGAATATTACTTCCTATAACCTAAGCTCAGTTAACCCTAAAACCGTATTCAGTACCGTATATTACTAAGTTATTATAGACCTAGTTACGTAGATTACTATACTACATCTAATACTATATCATATATATGTGTATACTCTATACTTCAACGTGACTATATATATGTATATATTATTACATGCACTATATAGATATATGATTATATACCTATCTACTACTATTAATATCTGATAATATAAGGTTAAAGATATATACTATCTAGCTATAGATCATATATATACAATATAAATTAGTATACCAATAGAATATTGACGTTGATTATATATTAGCTATAGTAATAATGTACACTGTGAACAGATCTGACTCTTATATATATTAACTAACCTTACCTTTGACTACTTACCAGCTTTATGTAACCCTAGGTGATATATCTATATATACAATAATATTATGTTTAATACCTATTAAGCCACATAAATATTATGTTATCATTATGCTACTATATGACGCCACTACACTTACGTAAATATGATATAATATATTATATATATGACGTCTCTATATAGTATGCTGGCGGGTCTTATATATCAAAGTCGTAAATACTACCTATACATCATATATACGTATATGTTATATAACTACTGTAAATAACCTCAAGACTCTGTCTGAAAGATCAATGCGCCTTCCCAACTAGAAGAGAACTCTAGACGAGCAACATCCTTCCTTAAAACAAAAGCTCTCAAACACCGCAAAATTTGATCATTAACCTTTTCCGTCATAGTATGTAGAATTTTCTAATGTAGCAACATACTGTAATGCCTGTAAAACGACTACTGTTCTATGTATATCCGAATCGAATGAATTCTAAATTCTGTAAGGATTTCATCGCGTCTGTTCCTTTCCGATTAAAGAATTGATATAATCCCCCACATAGTATATCATGAGATTCCCGCTTTTCTGCACGCTTAGACATGACTATCTACCGCAAACGAAGGTCGAAGGTTTTCAAATGTCACGCTTCTCTTGGTCATGCGCTCGACACCTTTTCATGAGTATCATTAATAAAATTTTTAATAATAAGTCATAAAATTGTTTTCAAATTTTTCTTTGTATTTGTGAATCAGTGAATCAAAGCAATTTTTTTTCAGTCTTTAATCCAGGTCTTTACACCATATTTACATTCCACTGTGCCCTGCAGGGTAGATCCAAAGTAACGGTACAAGCAGCAAAGACGGTTCATCCTCTACTTGCTCATCTACCTTTCGGCTGGATCTCTATTATTAATATTAAGATGGGCACTGGCCTCCCTGCTTCCCCCTTAAAGCGCTAAGCGCGCGGCGCGCACACACACACAACAACATATATATATCTATTATATATATATTATATATATACCGTCATTACAAATGGAGTTAGTATTATATCAGGATCTAGAATGTTAGATCAGATTAGTTTATTATATATTATCTTATTATAATAGCCTCATAGTACTTATTATCATACTGGCTATAAATATACAATATAAGTACTATACATGATACTCTATATATATGTTATTAAATAGAGCCAATTTATGGATAAAATTTTCAGAGCAGTAATAAGCGTTCTCACAAACTTGCTGCTTAGCAATGACATGATTAACCTTAACGGATTTCGTTATACGCAATTAATAAATATTTTTCTTAGACTTTGCCTGCGCTTTAAATAACTTTTATCAGTTCCTTCTGACACAACACATGTATTATAAAACGTTCCCTTTCGAATGGTTAAGCTATATACCTATATACATAGTAACTCCTGTGAGTAAATATAATAGCTAATATAAGTATATTTATATTTACTATATATAACTATATATTAGAACCTTATATATACTGATAATTATCTATATATATTATAATTGACGTACCTTATCTATATATATATAATATACCTAATATGTCATATTGCTATTATAATATAATATATGCTACCTCCCTACTGCATAAAGCTATATATTATATATTATATATATATTATATATACTATATATATAATATATATATAATATAAATATATATAGTATATATTATTATATATATATACATAAAATAAATAGAGACTATATTATATATATATATATATATATATATATATTATATATATATATATAATACTATATAATACTATATATATATTATATAATATTTATATATATATATATATATATAAGGTAATACTATATATTATATATATGGAGAGAGAGAGAGAGAGAGAGAGAAGATGAGAGAGAGAGATGAGAGAGAGAGAGGAGAGAGAGAGAATGAGAGAGAAGAGAGAGAGAGAGAGAGAGAGAGAAGAATATCTAATGAAACTGCTTAAATTGAAATCACGGAAGAGGAGAGAGGTTAAGCTGAACGAATAGCAATGAAAGAGAAGAAGGAAAACAGATCAGAGAAGAAATGGGAGAGAAAATATGGATAGTGTTAATAGAACGCTGTACTTTATATTAAAATATGATATAAGGTTGTAAGTTTAGGTGTGGGTGGGATATAGTTGAGGTATTGTAATCCGGACGTATTTTAGCGATGTTGTTGGAAAAATTGTCGTGTTAGAAAAAAAAAAAAAATTAAAAAAATCCAAGAGTAGAATGAATTTATCCATGACACCAGAAAACATGCGAAAGATGAAATTTCTGACTGTCAGAAAGTGTAGAAAAGCTTTTTTAATTAAAAACTCTTGAATAATGCTTTTTCTCCTAAGAAGAGA
>JABUQX010013280.1:17500-26078 GCA_015478945.1 Trachelipus rathkii | reverse complement strand
CTATAAATTCTTTTGTTGCATAACTTCAAATCCAATCAATCACCATCTCGCCTCCATTCTGATCATTTCACTTAGTAATCTTATCATATGCCTGTATTCTTTTCCAACTTTCCTCTTCTAGCCCTACCCATTACCTCCTCCCAACTAATTATCTCGTCCCCAAAATACCTATATTTTCTTGAACCATCAAACCCACACACGTTCACTACCACCTCTTCATTACTGCCAATGTTATGGAGATTTTCGAAATGTTCCCTCCACACTTTTCTTACATCCATTTCATCAATTACGAAAGCACCATCCCAATTCATAATTCTATGCAGATTCCCCTTACTCATTATTAGACACTTCACTCTCCAGAAAAGCTCCCTATTCCCTTATAAGTCCTCATTCATCCTCCATCCAAACTGTTCATTTCCCTCATTTTTCTCCCTAGGTATGCAACTTTTAGTCTCTCTTTTTTCCTCCTTATATAATTCCAAACATCTTTCTTTTGAAACCTTTAACTGCTTGCATCACCTCTTCAATTCATCATTCACTGTTGAGATTCTTACTTCCTACATTAGCATATCCACATACTTCTTGCACTACTAACAAATTCTTTCTTCATTTGTGTCCAGATTTGCTCAATTTCATCTTGTTCACATTCAACTTATTTATTTGCAAGCTCTCTTAAATACTTTTCCTTATTACCTTGTTCACTTAACTTCCCACTCTTAATTCTCCCACTTCCTTCTTACCTCCTTCCCCTCCATCCAAGCCCCCACCAACTTAATTTTACATAAAGCAATATAGTGATCCAATAATCCCATCCCCAACCCCCTCACTGATTTGACATCCATCACATGCTTCAATATCTATTTCTTCACCAACATGAAATCAACCACACTTTTCACTTCGTTACCATCTCTACTACACCAACTCTAGTATACTTATGAATATTCTTGTGTTTGAAGAAAGTATTACTTACACACATATCTCTTTCCTCGCAGAAATCAATCACCCTCCTACCATTCTCATTTTCTCTCGTCACCCCAAATTTACCTGTTATACTATCCATTTTCTGATCACCTATCCAACCATTTAGATCACCCAACACAATCAATCTGAAGCTCCTACTCACGCCATCCAAAACATCATTCAGATTATCCCTGATGGTCGCATTCTCCTTAATATCACTCTCAGATGGACCATATGTTGCAACCACACATACATTAACCTTTTCAAACTTAAATTTAACCATTAGAATTCTAGTACTCACTCAAACAAAATCCGCCATAGCTCTGCGCCACATGTTACTCATCAGAATCGTAACTCCTTTTCTCCTTCTCTCGTTCCTCTCCACTCCAGCACACACATACATATTTCAAACCACACCACTCATTTTCACCGTTTCTTTTCATCTATGTTCAAATCAAATCAAATTTACCCTTTCTAAATACATCCATCACCTCTCTCCTCTTCTCCTCTACATTTATTCCTCTCATATTCCATGTACCCAAACGATTCATACAATTTCGCCGAAAGATATGGTCTCTCTTACAGCGATCACGACCATGTCCGACTGAGGAAACACATACCTACCAAGAGATAATTGGTAGTGGGCAGCTAACCCGACTACCACTACAAGGTACTGTCTGTAATGTGTTGTCTGGAAGAGAAGTGTGTGTATATGAACGTAATATGAAAAGGCGAACCATTGGGCACTGGGATGTAATGGAAAATACCCAACAAACCATAAGTTCAATTGGAGGTACTTCCATAGCTTCAATTGTGCTTCTCTCTCTCTCTCTGGGCCCTCGATACATGTATACGTATATATTATTAAGGTTATTGTTATACATATATATATATATTATAGATAGTAAATATATATATATATATATATATATATTGTTATATATATATATATTAGTTGGTTACATATACATATTATTATATATGTTATATATATTACATATGTTATATTATTATTATATGTTATTATTATTATATATATTATTATTATATATTATTACATATATATATATATGAAGTATATATATAAATATATATATGTATATATATATTATATATATATATATATATATATATATATATATATATATATATATATATATATATATATATATATTAGATGTTTTTATGTTGTAAAAGTTACCTTGTTTGTGAAATGAAGAGGATGTAGAGTTTCTTGTTCACTTTCACCTCCTTCGCCTCCTCCATACTTGGCTCAATATCGGACAACATCGGAAGAGAAACAGAATTCATAGAAGGTTGTATCAAAGTATGTTGGAATATGAGATTTGGCAACATAACTGGAGGTGTATTGAAAAGTGGAGGTCCAATTGGTTGGTAAAAGACTCCTGGTATACCTCCTACATATTGTACTGGTAAAGCTGTAAAAATGAAAAAGGTTTTTTTTTATGAAAATGTTTCGAACCATGTGGGAAAGAAATTGTCAACGTGAATGACCAAGTGGACATTATCACTAACAAGATTCAATTGAAGAAAGGAAATTTTAAGCTATTTTTTTCAAGACTGTAGAAGATGATCCCGGATCCCAGAATCTCGGAACCCGGAATCTCGAACCCAACTGTTATTTGAAACAAGAATTCGAATCATGGGAAACCTGGATTCTGAAACGTGAAACCCAACTGGAATCTCGAAACACAGAATTTGGAATCACGAAACCTGGATTCCGGAATCACGGAACCCAGAATCCGGAACGAACCTGGATTCCGAATCGCAGAACCCGTAATCCGGAATCTTGACCGGATGCGGAATCGGAATCGGAATCGAATTTTAATCTTATTTATACTTTATTTATATTTTTATTTTATTTATATTTTATTTCTATCATTTTTTCTCTCATATTTTTATTTAATTCATGTTTAATTTATATATTTTATCTTATCATATTATATTTATATCTTATTTATACATAATATATATAACTATTTTATTTATATATTATTTTTACTTCATTTTATTTATTTATTAATATCTTATTTTTACCTTATTTTTTATCTTTTTTATCTTATTTACATTTTATATATTTATTTATTTATGTTATTTTAATCTTTTATATCTTATTTTTACCTTATTATGTATTAAATTTACATCTTTATTGCATTTATTGTATCTTACTTTGCTGAAGGGTAAAAGACGGCTGATGGTGATTCATCATCAACTGCGTGCTGCAAATGTTGAAGTAGTAGCAGAGTCGGAATTGGTCCTGAAGGTAAGCATGGTTGTGGTACTACTACTACTGTTTCTTTAGAGGTAGTTGCTGCTGAAGGTCCATTTGCATTAGAGATATAATAACTTGGCATAATTCTCTGGAAGGAACCCCCCGAACCATCTGGAACTAAACTACGTCCATTCTGAAGCCTGAAGATGGTCTTGAAAGCATCGGTGAATTAAACGTTCGGTCCAACCTTGCAAAAATTATTTAGAACATTAAAGGTTTTTAAACCAGAACAATTTTTAATACTTGTAACTTATTCACCAAAATGGCATGTTTAAATTAAAAACTCACATGGATACAAACACACACACACACACACACACACACACCTACACGCACACCTACACACATAACATATATATATAGCAGCAGTTATAGCATGTTAGCAGTGTTACAGGTGTATATAGCAGTTATATATATATATAAGGTTATATATATATATATATATATATATAAGAGTATATATATATATATAGGTGTTATATAAGAAACCTCCGATTAAGAGCTGATTTATGTTTTGAATTAACGCATTATTCTACAAATTTAAATTGAATTGTGCTCAATAAACAATTAACGCCATATAAAAAGATGGAGCCTAATTTTTTTTTGTAAATTTCATCAACTTAAAATGTCGTAAAGATCATCTCGTTATGAGGATTTGTATGAAGAAATGCATTTCAAAGTGGTAAGGTTGGGGAAGCGGTGCAGGTGATAGAAGGAGCAGGCAAAGATAGCTGGAAGGAGCGGTGAAGTGGTAAAGGAGGAGGTAGACATTTTGAGGAATCGCACATGGAGAAGCTTAGTAACAAAGATCTTCAGAATCTCCTCAGTATTAAAGCTTTATACAAAGCTGAGAATAATTAAGAGACTTACACTTTGTATAAAGGAACCTGACCAAAAAATATCAGTGAAATTTTTGGGAAAAAATGAAATTTTAAATCAGAAATGCTTTGATATATTTATCAAGGATATGGATCGTAGCAGCTAAATATGATGAAGTATTCTTGGAACTTGAACTAAATCAAAATGAGAAATGAGAAAAATACTATACTAGGCTCAATGTGGTTTTCATTCAAATGTAGTTATTTCTTCAATTTTGTATGGCAATGAAAAGAGACTATTTATCTAATTTATTTTATTTTGTATAACAATGAAAAGAAACTATTTATGAAATTTATTTTATTTTGTATGGCAATGAAAAGAAACTATTTTTCTAATTTATTTTATTTTGTATGACAATGAAAAGAAATTATTTATCTAATTTATTTTATTCTGTATGGCAATGAAAAGAAGCTATTTATAAAATTTATTTTATTTTGTATGGCAATGAAAAGAAACTATTTATCTAATTTATTTTATTTTGTATAGCAATAAAAGAAAGCTTGAAACGATTAATTATTATTCCGTGTTCAATTGTCTAAAAAATCGTATTGGTTAGTTTAATTTCAGGTTTAACTATATTATTCATCCTTGGTTTTAAGTTCGATTATCGCGATTTCGATAAGCGCGGACCTTTTTTGGAGGGAACACATTACTAGCGTTAATCGGGCTTCATATATATATATATATATATATATATATATATATATATAGGGTTTCTTTTATAAAAATACATATAAAGAGTAAAGATAGATATGCATATATATGGATATATAGTTATATATATATATATATATATATATATATATATATATATATGTTATATATAGCCTATATATATGGTTATATATATACTGCAAAGGCTAAATTAAAGACAAGGGTAACGTTGCTTACTTTGTACCGCTGTTTGCTTGTGCAGAACTTTTGACTGTGTTCAGTAATGAAGGTTTGTTTGATCCGTTTGAACACTCAGTACAAGAGTGAGGCAATGTTAGTCTATTAGTTCCACTTCCATTACATCCTCCTTTAGCGCTTCCAGATCTCTTCAAACCATATGACTGATATATATAATGTATATATATATATATATATATATATATATATATATATTATATATATAGTATATATATATAGAAAGTTATATTATATATATTATAGTTATTATGTTTTTATATATATATATATATATATATATATATATATATATATATATATATTTAAAAAAATTGCAGAATTATGCCAATAAATATATAATATATTTTAAAAAAAATTAACTTACCCTTTCCCTCGTTTTCTTCGATAATTTTTTGAAAGATTTTACTTTATTATTGTATTTTGAGGTACTAATAATTCGTTCGTTCCTTCTCTGACATTCCATGAACTGCTTCTGCATATTTTGTGTTATGTTTAGACAGAATCTCCTTCTTGTCAGTGGAGCAGTATACGCATTTCACCCCACATCACTTGTCTTCACTGTTTCCTTCATCTTAGGCAAATTTGATTTTTAAGTCTCCGCTCTTTCGAAAGCTGAACATAAAAAACATAAATGAACGGTAACTAAAATAAGTCTTAAAATCTAAAAATGGGGCAAATATATATATATATATATTATATATATAGTTATTGGTTATTATATATTATTATATATAGATGTTATATATATATATATAAAGAGCATATATGTATATATATATATATATATATATATATATGTTATTTATATTTATATATATATAGGTATAGGTGGTATATATATATATAGCATAAGTCGTTCCCTTACTATTTAAAGCAATCTTAATCAAAGCAGTAAGTTAAGCAGCATAGTAGTTATATGGGATATACATATGAGTTAAGGTTACTATATATATATATATATAATAAAGGCATATATACATATGTAATGGGTTATTATATATATATAGCAGTAGTTATGTTGTTATTATTGTTAAGGCCATATATATAGCAGTTATAGTTAGAGTTATGGTTAGCATATATTAGCTATAAGGTTATATATTATTGTTATATAATATTATTGTTATATATATATATATATATATTATTGTTGTTAAGTTATTATTATATATATATAAGACTAAATAAGAAATATTATATATATATATAATATTATTGGTTGACTGTTCTAAGGTTATATATTTATATATATGCAACATATATATATATATGTTATGCTATATATATATGTTATATAGCAAAGATAAAGATAAAGATATAAGAAATATATATATATATATTGCTATATACATATATATAGATATATATGTTATTGTTATATATATATATATATATATAAAGTAAACTTCCAAACACACCTGTTACTCTCGAAGTTGTTATCCCCAGAGCCTGATCCAGACCCCTGATTGGGACTGGGATTGAGACTGGGACTGGGATCTGGGACTTGGGACTGGGACTGGGACTGGGACTGAGTCTGAGATTCCTATTGCCGAACCAGAGGTTGAAAATCCTTTGGAAATAAGAATAGGAATAAGTACAGATGTGGCAAAAAAAGAAAAATAAATAATAATAATAATAATAATAATAATAATAATAATAATAATAATAATAATAATAATAATAATAATAATAATAATAATAATAATAATAATAATAATAATAAAAATAAGAACAACAACAACGACAGTCACAATAGTTTTCATAACAATAATAATAATAGTACAATATGACAAAAATAATAATAATAATAATAATAATAATAATAATATTAATAATAATAATAATATTATTACACACACACACATATATTAATAATAATAATAATATTAATACTGAGATATTGAGCGACACGAGCACACACACACATAATAGCACACAATAATAATACACAATAATAATACACACACACACACAATACACAATAATAATAATAATACACACACACACACGGCAAATCTTCCAAACAGGTCCACAATAACACAACACAATAACACAATAATATTAATATTAATATTAATAATAATAATATATAATATTAATAATAATAATAATAATTAAATGAGCCTTCTTCTTCTTCTTCTTCTTCTTCTTCTTCTTTCTTCTTCTGTCTTCTCTTCTTCTTCTTCTTCTTCTTCTTCTTCTTCTCCTTCTTCTTCTTCTTCTTCTTTTTCTTCTTCTTCTAATTATTATTATTATTATTATTATTATTATTATTATTATTATTATTATTATTATTATTATTATTATTATTATTATATTATTATTATTATGACAGAAATTATTATTAATATTATATTATTATTATTATTTATTATTATTATTATTATTATTATTATTATTATTATTATTATATTATTATTATTATTATTATTATTATTATTATTATTATTATTATTATTATTATTATTATTATTATTATAATTATTATAATTATTATTATTATTATTATAATTATTATAATTATTATTATTATTATTATTATTATTATTATTATTATTATTATTATTATTATTATTATTATTATTATTATTATTATTATTATTATTATTATCGTAACAAAGCTGACTAACAATAGAAGAATTTGTATTAGTATAATAAAATAAGAATAGTAATGGTAATAGTAGTATAGTAACAATAATAACACTAGAAAATGTAGCAGTAGTACCTAAACTGTCTTGGTGAGATGCTTCCATTTTAATTTCTCCACTCTCGTCAGACGAAACTGTCTTAGGGTTACTACAGAAAAATCTGTAATTATATAGCGTTATATATATATATATATATATATATATATATATATATATATATATATATATATATATATATATATATATATATATATATATATATATATATATATATATATATATATAAGGTATATATATATATATATATTTATATATATATATATATATATATATGATATTATATATTATAAGTAGTATATATATATATATATATATATATATATATATATATATATATATATATATAGAAGAGCCAAGTACATGTTATTTCTATATTATATTAAATAAAAAAGAACAGCAGCATATATATATATATATATATATATATATATATATATATATATATATATGTAGGTATAGATATATATATATATATATATAAGGTTATATATATATATATATATATATTGTCGCAAGTGGCAAGATATTATGGCTGATGTATTTGAACAATTCAGGGAACCATTGTACCCAAGATCTCACTTTTTGGGAGTTTGGAAGTTTACCAAAAAAAACATTTCATATTTCAAGTTTTTTATGTTTAGCAGCAACCTAATGAAATTTTTTGCCTTTCGCTCTTCAAAGAGTTCGTTAAGAGTGATGATCACAGTGTAAGGTAAAAAAAAAAAGATATTGATATAACGTAGAGTTATAAAACAAAACAAAACAAAAACATATATGGTATAGCGTAAAATAATTTTTGGGTGAACCCCAAAGAGGGAGTTCTGACTTC
>JABUQX010013279.1:30000-31064 GCA_015478945.1 Trachelipus rathkii | reverse complement strand
TTTGCAGGGAGATAAGAAAAGTGCATAAAGAGTGAATGGCAGGGTTTTGTGAGGTGTATGGTGGCCCACCTGGGCAAGGGATGAACCCCACAATGGCGAGATGCCATAGTGAGGATCCGTCGCGGTTCCCGTGAAGCTCTAGGGGGATTTTCTGACTGCGGCGAGTTCTCACTAATAAGGTATAAAAGTTAAGGTGAGTAAGACTGGGCCTTTCTTTTCGAACTTGTGTCATATTCTCACTACTTCTTTTTCTGTTTCTGGTGCTGTTACGCACCTTGGGAAAAAAGGGTTGATGATAATATATATAATATTTTATTTATTTTTATAAAAAAAGTTCACACCTCACGGGCATAGCCCTATTCAAGGAGGGGAACTTTCTAGGGTAATTTATCTACCAAGGATCCGAACTAGGATTCGAAACCGCGACCTTGCCATGCGACTCCGGTCGACTTTTGTTACAGTTTACAGGTAAGTTATAGTATATATATATATATAGTATATATATATATATAATATATATATATATATATATATATATATATATATATATATATATATATATATATATATATATATATATATATATATATATTATATATATATATTAAATAAATATAAATTATTTTTTATAAATATATATATATATAAGACATACTTATATTCATAAAGGAAATTTTTTAGGAAATAATTATATATAAGAAAATTTAATAATATACAATACGTAGGAAAATAGTAAAAAAGAAAATAAAAAATATTGGCAAGTTAAAAAGGCCAAAAGTACTTGCAAGTACCAAGCACAAGTACCAAGTACAAAAGGCTCAAGTACAAGTACAAGTACAAGTACACTGGTTTTAGAAACTGCAAGTACAAGTACAAGTACAATTACTCCAAAAAATGTACTTAAGTACAAGTACAAGTACAAGTACTTGTACTTGAACCCAAGCCTGAATATATATATATAATATAGATATATATAATATATATATGTATTTATATGACAATATATATATTATATATTAATATATATTATTATATATATATATATATCATAATATATAATATAT
>JABUQX010013279.1:17500-20000 GCA_015478945.1 Trachelipus rathkii | reverse complement strand
GCCTGTTGTTAACAACATCGTTAATAAGACGTTGAATGTAGTCATTAAGGCTTATGTTTTCATCTATACGATCAGGATTTTGAATGATTTGGGTCTTCTGCACCTTCCAATCACACTCCCACACACGTATGATATTAAAACCGGCTTCTTTATACCTATCTTCTTGTTTCATGGTGAGATTGTATCGATCAACAGCCGATATGCCATGCAGCGTTCCCTTACCCTTATTACAGCTTTTATGTCCATGCAATGCACATCCATGATACAAGAATGCGGTTTTCATTCCATTTACATACCCGAATCCGTCAGGATACATCCAATTGTTTTTAATTTTGAAACCTTTCTCACCACAGTTACGGGCATGTCTTATATTTATATTGTTTAGCTTTTCTTGGTACATAAGCCATCGAATAGCTTCATAGGTGAAAGGTTTTGGATTATCTCTACCTAGAATGTTAATTTTTCCCTCAGGCATGAAAACATTTTTATAGATTGGAAAGCATAAAAATGCGATCATTGTACAGCTATCAAAACAATCGATATCAAAATCTTTAATGAAACTTGATCTGAACTTCTCAAAACATTTTCTAAGTATATTAACATCTTGAGCGCAATACTTTTGGCATTCTTCGAAAATATTGTATTTTTTATCATTAAAACTATTAGAGTATTCTTCAAAATCTTGTTTTTCACTTGCCGACATTCTTTCTATTTCAAAGAATTTCTTTTCTGGAATAGGACCTTTATACTCCAAAGATTCATTATTTAAAAATGTATATGGAAAGAAATCCTTGGAGTATCCTTTATCACTAATGCCCATGCAACTAGGCATACTTTTCAGAGCCCAAGGGGTGAACAACAATGTGTCTCTAAATACTCTATTTCCATTACAACCCATTGAAATGATTTTATTACCCCTTTTTTATAGGGTTATTGCTGATAGAGCTTGAACTAGGATGTGTAAGAAGAGATGCATATACGTACTGATGAAAATTTCCCTCCATTATGTGCAGCTACAATTACTTTTGATTCAGGATTATTCGCTGAAAAATCCATTAGAAAATCTACAAATTGGTTTACAGGTGATTTTTCACCTTCTAATTTAAATGTAGTTGTACAAGGCCCACAATATGAAACATTTACATCCTTCCCCCCCCCTTGTCTGTACTACCTATCTCAGATCTTTTTTTTACCAAAAAAAAAGGAGTCAATTTCTATTATTCTTCTTCCTCTTATGTTAGGAACCTTTTATCTTCTTGGTTATGTCTGATATCATAGTAGAATGTATAAACCGTAGGCTCCACTATTTTCTTCTCTATTTTTCTTTTTCAGGTAGCATATATGGATAACTTTTATTCTTTAGGCTCGTAGAAAATGAAAAATCATAAAATAAGAGCTTTTGTACATTGTGCTTAAAACTACACATAGCGATCGCCTTTTTTTGCTCAAGTCAGATATGCAAATCTTAAATTTTATGCTGCACGTATTATTATTTGGATGATTTTATAACATTCAGCATTATAAATTCACGATTACATTCCACGACATTCATGGGCAATATACCATCCTGTATTGAATGAACCTTTACATTTATCGTAAACAAACTGCTACAACCATAATGCCTCACAATCTAGTTTATGGTGCAATAGTATTTACCATTGAAAGTTATAACTAATTACAAATGATACCGTTCAAATATATGCTCTTCTTTTCTTCGAGTATTCTCAAAAACATGACTTTAACTTATTTCAGTTACAGGCATAGTAATGGTTTTTTCAACGATGGCCTATAATGTATAATGAATCATCTCTGTTCGTTGGATGATTATTAAAGTATTTTTACCCCGTTACTTCAGGACCAAATACAACTATACGTTTTCAATATTCTCGATTTTTTCAAAGTCGGTGACTATGAAGAGGTCTGTATATTCCTACCACCACTTTCTATCTAATACTATAGCGCTTTCTCAAATATGGACGAACAATACCTCTGCGTCTATACACTCACAAGCTATTTTCCTAAACAACACGACAGCTTTGAAAGCACAGCCGCATCTCCGTTTCGAGATGAACCCTTCTTAATGTAAGATGTTGAAAACTTAACATTTTGTGCTCAAATAATCTCTGTCATTGTCGTACCTTTCCTTTAAGCTATCATGAAAACAGTAGCTACTACTTTGAATTTGCGGAAGTAGCTTATCTCCGACTGGAATGAGCCTTCAGTCTTCTCATCCTCTCTTTCACAGCAGCATTTTCGTATAGTCTCTAAAACTTTTGTATGTTTAACATAATATTTCCTTGGCTGGTGAAGGATCATCGGCGAACGTTTAAAATTGATGCCTACTCTCATATTTGCACTATCATATTCTAAATCTTGTAAAATACAGCATCAACAACTTCATTAATAACCATTTCGAATGATGCTTCAAGATCTCTTGGTCCATGGAAGAAATCATCAAAAACTTTACTCATAAATATGGACGTTACATGGACTTTTTAAG
>JABUQX010013279.1:7500-15000 GCA_015478945.1 Trachelipus rathkii | reverse complement strand
ATAATAATAATAATTAAATAATAATAATAATAAATAATAATAATAATAATAATAATAATTAAAATAATAAAATAATAATAACTTCGTTTCAAAACAAGATTTGTGTTAAAATTTATCTTAGAATTGTAAAACCTTTCAATATTTTTAGTTAGCATCGAGTACTATAACTATATATATTATATATATATATATTATATATAATATATATATATATATATATAATATATATATATATATATATATATATATAAATATATATTATATATATATATATATTAAAATTCATTGCTTTATGTTAAATTTTTTTTAGAATTTTAAAAAAACTTTGAAATATTTTTTAGTTAACATGAATGACATATAAAAATGTAAGTTGATTAATCGTTTTTACATAAAAGAATAAAAAAATAGAAAATTGTTATATGTTAATACTCACGCAAAGAACTTTTAATAAAAAAGAATTAAAAAATTTAGTAAAAAAAAAAAAATGTTTTACAAAATTATATGTGTATGATCATACAAAAGAACTTATTTTGTTATGTTTATACTTAATACCACTGCCAGAAAAAAAATAGTTGATGTAAAGCAGTAAGTCAATAGAACAAGACATGATCTAGCACGGGGTATAGAGGGTGTGCTAGGGGCTTGCGCTACTGCTTTACTGCTTTAGGGTAGTAAAATACATGTTTAATAAAATTTCTTAAAATTTTTATAAATAAAAAGTGTAAAGCAATTTTTAAAACAATAGTAAGGGGATGGGGCCATCTGACAAAACCAGCCACTCTTTTCGATATGAAGGAATAGAGCTATAGGTCTGAAACTTGGAATATAATCTATGTATGTGTAAAGCTCGAAACAGGGTAAATTTCAAGTTTCTAGGATGTATATAGGGGTACCTCTCCCCGAGAGTGTAGCCGCTACGCCCTTGTTGTGTGTGTTCTGGGTTGGTGAGATTAGGCTTATGGGGGGCAAGAGTAAACATATGGAGGTCAGACAGACCGAAGGTCTGTCTGGCCGACAAACAGACAAACCGCAGGTTTGTCTGTTTGTCCGAATGTCTGTGTGTCTGTGTGTCTGTCGGTATTATTATTATTATTATTATTATTATTATTATTATTATTATTATTATTATTATTATTATTATTATTATTATTATTATTATTATTATATAAAAGTATAAGAGGTATTGCTTTCAAACTTGGAATATGATCTATGTATGGGTTAAGCTCGAAACAGGGTAAATTTCAAGTCGGTAGGATGTATATAGGGGGTACCTCCTCCCGAGAGCGTAGCTCAAAATATCGCTTACGCCCTTTTGCCGTGCACGATTCCGAGTAAAGATTAGGCTTAACGATACCCAATCGAGCAGGTGGATCACAGGCGAGTTTTGGGTGTTGCCCCCTTAGCGCCAAGGTCAAATTCGTCCTGAAAACCATGTTCGGCTTAACGTATCGGGCTATAATTTGGATGTGAGCTATATGATGACGTAATCTCGTCGGAGACCGCTTACAACCCTTACTCGAAATATGACATGGATCAATAGATCAATAGATTAAAAGGTCATGGTGGAGGGTGGGTTAGGGTGATGTTATTTTACTGATTTACTGATTTACTGCTTTGAAATCTGTAAACTAATACAATTTACTATGATATTTTATTCAAAGACCTTATTTTTATGTTATGTTTGGATTAAACTTTGTTATGTTTACAGTTATTCGTTATCCTGTATGATAATTAGACGTGGTTATGATAAATTTTTGTTAAATATTACTGTGTCAATGTAAAATTAACGTTAATATGTTAGAGATATGCTTGGAAAAAGTATGAAAAGGTTACGTTTTGTATGCAAAGCTATACTTTACTGGTGTTAAGTGTGGGAACTTTAGTTATTAACTGTTTATTAGTGCGTAAGGTGTGTTAGAGTTTGTCATTGTGCATTATTTTCTTAGTTCATATGATGCTATGTTAGCTTTATTAATGTGAAAACATTGTTATGTTAGAATATAAAGAACTCATTTTGTTGTTATGTTTATCGAAATGTACTCGAAATGCACGTAAATCAATAGTGTAATTAAAAATGAACAATGATATGTTAGCAGATATGCTTGGAAAAAGTGTGAATAGGTTACTTTGTACGCTGTGTTAAGGTTACTTTACTGTTGTTAAGTATGAACTTTGTTAATGTTAGTAGTTTATTAGTGCGTAAGTGTGTTAGGGTTTGTCATTTTGCATTATATTCTAGTTTCAGGTGATGCTATGTTAGTTTATTAATGTGAAACCAATGTTACGTTAGTCATATATTCGTTGGTTAGTATATAAGAACTTATTTTTTGTACTATGTTATTGTTGTGGTATACTCGATATGTGACCTGAATCATTAGATCGAAAGATCAAAAGGTCATGGACGGGTGGATAGGGAGGGGGCGGGGAGGGACGGGTGGTTTGGTTTACTGATTACACTGATTTACGCTTTAATTCGGTAACAACTATTTACACTTACTATGATATTATTCAAAGAACTTATTTTTAATGTTATATGGGTAAAATTTGTTATTTTTTGTTATGTTTGGATAAACCTTGTTATGTGATGCAACTAATGCTGGATTATTTATTTAGGTAAGGGCTATTGATAAATTTTTTGTTAAATATTACTATGGTATATAAAGTAAAAAACTTTGTTACGTTAGCCTATAGTCGTTGGTCTGTATGATAATCGGTCAAGGTTATGATGCATTTTTGCTAAATGTTACTGTGTCTTTGTAAGATTAACGTTAATATGTTAGAGATATGCTTGAAAAAGTAAGAATAGGTTACGCTTTGCATGCAATGTTAGTTACTTCACTGGTGTTAAGTGTGGGATTTTGTTAATGTTAACAGTTTATTCGCGTGCAAGTTGTGTTAGTTGTCGTTGTACTTTATTTCTTAGTTCATGTTACGCTATGTTAGCTTTATTGATGTTGAAACTTTATTACGTTAGAGTATATTCGTTGATCAGTATGATAATCGGCCAAGGTTATGATAAATTTTTTGCTAAATGTTACTGTGTCAGTGTAAGATTAACGTTAATATGTTAGAGTTATGCTTGAAAAAGTAAGAATAGGTTACGTTTTGCATACCATGCTAGTTACTTTACTGGTGTTAAGTGTGGAACTTTGTTAATGTTAACAGTTTATTCGTGTGTAAGTTGTGTTAGGTTTGGTCTTTGTACATTATTTCTTAGTTTCATGTAACGATATTGTTAGCTTTATTGATGTGGAAACTTTGTTACGTTAGCTTTATATTCGTGCTCTTATTGATAATTAACCAATTTGTGATAAATTTTAGTTAAATATTACCATGTTAATGTAAATTAACATTTATGTTAGATATATGCTTGACAAAGTGTGAATAAGTTACGTTTTTTGTATGCTATGTTAGTTACTTTACGGTTGTTAGTGTGGAACTTGTTAACGTTAACAGTTTATTCATGTGTAAGCGTGTAGGTTTGTCATTTGTATTATATCATAGTTCAGATGATTGCTAAGTAAGCTTTATTATGCTGAAAACTTTGTTACGTTAGAGTATACTCATTGATCTTTGTATAAAGAACTTTTTTTATGGTTATGTTTATCCAAAAATGAACTCGAAATGTGACTTGAATCGATAAGATCAATAGATTCAAGTTACAAGTTATGGAATTTAGAGTTTCGATGCAAGTAAAGTACTGAATTTAGGGATAGTAAAAACATGATAATTTAGTAAAAATATGACTGGAATCATTAGATCAATAGATTAATAGATCAATAGATCAATAGATCACGATTGGGACAGAAGGTGTTTGGATGGTTTGATTTACTGATTTTACTGCTTTAAGGTTATGTAAAAACATGATAATTTTAGTAAAAAAAATTTGACGTGAATCAATAGATATCAATAGATCATAGATCAATAGATCACGATTGGACAGGAGAGTGGCTGGTTGGATGGGCGTTTGATTTACTGATTTATGATTAGGGTATGTAAAACATGATAAATTTAGTAAAAATATTGACTTGAATCCAATAGATCAATAGTTCACGAATGGGACAGGAGGGTGGTTGGATTGGGGTTTGATTTACTGATTACTGCTTTAGGGTAGGTAAAACATGATAATTTTAGGAAAAATATTTGACTTAAATCAATAGATTAATAGATCAATAGATCAATAGATCACCAAAGGGTCAGGAAGGTGGTTGGATGGTGGTTTGATTACTGATTTACTGCTTATGGTATGTTAAAACGTAATTTGTAAGTTATAAAACAAAAAGAATAAGAAATTTTTATTTATTTATTTATTTTTTTTATTATTTTATTTTCTTGATGGTTTTGAAACCATTATTTTCGAAATCTACAGACCCAATAACATATATAAAGACACCAATATTTATCATTAAACAAATATTTAATAACTCGGCACCGCACCGGAGCCAGCACCGGAGCCGGTACTGACTTCGACTCCTTCTCCTACTCCTCCTTCCTCATTCTTCTTCCTTCATCCTTTCCTCCTTCTTCCTTTCTTCTTCTCTTCTTCCTCTGTTTTGCATTCCATGCATTTCTTCTTTTTTTTCAGGAGAGGACCCCCCTCCGGAGGGTTCCTGGACTCTGAATCCGAATCCGACTCCAACTCCGTCTCAGACTCCGATCCTCTAAACTGTCTCCAAGTTTCAATCTTCTACGATCATTTTAATTTTTTTAGGGGGGCAGCGTCCCCCCCTTACAGGGGGACGCAGAGAGACGTAATCTCGTCTCTGACGAGATTACGTCATCATATAGCTCACATCCAAATTTTAGCCCGATACGTTAAGCCGAACATGGTTTTCAGGACGAATTTGACCTTGGCGCTAGGGGGGCAACACCCCCTTAGGTATGACCTAAGTAGTATACACGAGAATCGGGACGACGTTATCTAACCACAAACCACAAAACTGATAAGGAGGCGAAGAATAGAGAGACTTCAAAGGATGCCGCCGAGGGTTAAAAGGTCACATGTTTCTATATTCTATATTCTATATTCTATATATTCTATATATTCTATATTCTAGCACGTGCCGACCTATATTGTAGAATACACCGGTCTTAGTGTCTATTCCTAGGTTATTGGGTACGAGGAGTCGATTGGTGTACATTAGAAGGTGCTAGGATGCTTCCTTCTATGAGTTATTACCCTACCCCCCTTTTCTAGCCTTTTCTAGCATGACATGTCCTACGTCATCGAATACACCCGGTATTAGTGCCTACCCCTAGGTTATTGGGTGCGGGGAGTCGATTGGTGTGTATTAGAAGATGCTAGGATGCTTCCTTCTATGAGTTATTACCCTACCCCCCTTTTCTAGCCTTTTCTAGCATGACATATCCTACGTCATAGAATACACCCGGTATTAGTGTCTCCTCCTAGGTTATAAGGTATGAGGAGTCGATTGGTGTATATTAGAATGTGCTAGGTTGGTTCCTTCTACGAGTTATCACCCCACCCCCCCCTTTCTAACCCTTCTAGTACGATATATCGTATGTGACGGAATATACCCGATATTGGTATCGATTAGTACATAATCGACACTGCTGAATCGATTTCTGTGATTTACCACGGGATCGATTCACTAAATAAACAAGAGTTAGTATTAGATATTACCCTACCCCCCTTGTTGGCGTATTGCAATCCAACATTGCAATGTTGCATGCAATGTTGCAAATGTTGCAAACAAAATTTGCAACATTTTGCAACATTTTGCAACATTTTGCAACATTTTGCAACATCGTTATTTTGGCGTATTAACACGTTTTAAGGGTCAAATTATATGTTTTCGGGTGCGTAGAAGCGTTTTCCGGGGTCAACGACGCGATTGGATCAAAACCCGAGGCTCTGGCGCACCGCACCGCCCCGCACCGCGTCACATCATCTTTTTCGCTTTTGCCGTCTCGATTTTCTATATCTCAGCTACCTTTTTTTTTCTGACTATCACATTTCGATCCTATGTTAGAATCCGCACCCATACTATTTTATTCCAAAAATATATAATTATATATATATATATATATATATATATATATATATATATATATATATATATATATATATATATATATATATATATATATATATATATATATATATAGAGAGAGAGAGAGAGAGAGAGAGAGATTAAGTCGAGCACATGTAGGTATCTGACGCAGTACTGTTGTAGGGAACTGTCCTAATATGAGTCGTGTAGGTGACTACCCTAACATTGAGTTCCTGTATGTTAACTTTCCTAACCTCACACACCACACACACACACACACAACACACACCACACACCACACACACACACCTACACACACACACACACACACACCACACACACACACACACAACACACACACCTACACACATACCACACACACAACACACACAATATTTTGATGCCTCACTTTGTTCTGATACCTTCAACTTTGAGGCCTTCAAAACTCTGATGCCGCAACTTTTGATACCGTCAACTTTGATACCTCAACTTTGATACCTCAACTTTGATACCTCAACTTTGATACCTCAGCTTTGATACCTCAGCTTTGATGTTTCAACTTTGTTGTCTCAACTTTGATGACTCATCTTGTTGTCTCAACTTGATGACCATCTTTGTTACAGAAAAAAAGAAGGAGGAGAGAGAAAAGAAGAAAAAGAACAGAAGAAGAAAGGATGAAAGAGAAGAAGAAGAAAAGAGGAAGAAGAAGATGAGAAAGAAGAAGAGTATATTTTGTTAGAGTTCGTATACACACACAGTCTCTACATTTTTTATTTTTTATTTCAAGCATTTTTGTAACACTTTTTTTTCATTATTTAAGTTTATTTTTAATTTATAGATAAAATTTTAAAGTTAAAGTTAATTTCAATTGAAGCGATAAGATTTACATTTTTCATGTATTAAATACAAATGGTTTTTGAAAAACATTTTTGTTTTTCAAAAAAACATTTTTGTTTTATAGAAAACATTTTTGTTTTTTGAAAAACATTTTCTTTTGATGAAAAACATTTTTGTTTTTGGAAAAACATTTTGTTTTTTTGAAAAACATTTTTGAAAAAACATTGTTTCTAGAAAAAAAGTTGTTAAATTTCCACGAAAAACATGATTTTAGGGACCATAAAGCAATAAGGCAGTAAGACACTACAGCAAACAGCCACCAGAGGGTCCCCACCCACCCTCACCCCCTTCGTGTTTTACTGTTTTACTGCTTTACCATACTTATTATTAATAAAAATATATATAACCCTCATTTTTCTTTTACAAACTTAAACATTTCATCATATACACCATGTTTTTTTTTTCTCTCTCTCCTACATAAACACAGCATAATAATAATTAATAAATTTTTAATAAAACATAAAAATAAAAATAAGTCTATGTATTGAACTTAACATAGTAAGAGGATGAGGTAAAACAAAATTTTTTTTTTAAAAAAATTTTACTAAAAAAGTGCATTATTTAAATATAAAGAATATATATATATATA
>JABUQX010013279.1:0-2500 GCA_015478945.1 Trachelipus rathkii | reverse complement strand
TATTATTATTATTATTATTATTATTATTATTATTATTATTATTATTTGTTTGTTTCGTTTTTAATATCGTGTTTTGTTTTGTTTTGTCAAAGATCATTTTTCTGCATTGTTAATTTATGAATATAGACCTCCTTTGTATACATATATTATCAGTTTAGTTTGTATAAGCCTAATCCTTCTGTAAACATGTTTATAGCTGTCGATGTAAGGCGTGATTATATGGACTTTCTGAGTTGATAAGGCGGTTATGTTGTAACCTTGTTTACTTTCTTATGATTGGTTGAAAATATATTATCTATAGATTTGAGACTGTTTTATATACAAAGTTTCTTCAGTACGATATTTCCAACTGAGCTAACACCATGGCTTCTTTTCACACTCCCCAACTTGTTAACAACATATTTACGAGGACCTTTGTTATTCCCGAAGCTGTATCTTTTTTATTTATTCGTAAACCTAATGGTGATCGTTACATAGCCTGTATTCCTACGATAGGTGTACATGATACACCTTTGTTCATTTCTGTTGAAGAATTCCTCCGTATTATTGACACCGTGGAAGAATGGGTAAAGGCTGAGTATGTGATATCTGATACATCGAGTCATAGTGAAATATCCATTAGAAACGAAGGCGAGAGGGGTATTAATAGAATAGATGTTGCTTTCTCATATTGCGATAGTGTTAAAAGTATTGATGTACGTAATTACTGGAAACCTTACTCAGCTAACACATTCATACGTACAAGAATAGGGTTCTGTTTACATTCGCATGAGAATATTACAACCTTGTTAAAAATAAAAGAAGAAATATTAATGCATCTTGACAATGTCGACATACTTGACGAATTAATACATCTAGACTATGGTTTGTTTTATAAAATTTACACTGAAGTATGGGGAAGACCTTATAATAAAATTTACACTGAAGTATGGGGAAGACCTTATAATAAAATGTATAGCAGCTTGCTGACGACAACTAATGTTGATACTTTTACTTCTCTTTGGCATGAGAAAATGCAATCTATAGAGCCTGAATATGCTGAAGAATGGGTTGGTGCATCTCGAGATATTTATTCCTATGTTATTTCAAAAGGAATAGGAGGTTTGGAGACTTATATAGAGAATGCACAGTTTCAACTTCATCCCATGTGTTCTGCGCAAATGTATTATATACTATTATATATATATATAATTATATATATATATATATAATATATATTATATATATTATATATATATATAATATATAATTATATATATATATATTAATATATAAAAAAAAAAATGTGTTCTGTAATATTTTAAAGATATCTGTATGTAAACAACATTGTATATCTCGGTAATATATATATATAATATATATATATATATATATATATATATATATATATATATATATATATATATATATATATATATATATATATATATATATATATATATATATATATATATATATATTAAAAAACTTGTTGTATGTGTATATGTGTTCTTTAATATTTTAAAAATACCTTTATGTAAACAACATTGTAAATCTCGTTATAAATTTAGATATATATATATATATATATATATATATTATATATATATATATATATATATATATAATATATACTATATTGTAATCTCATATATATATATATATATATATATATATTCTTTATATTTAAATAATGCACTTTTTCAGTAAAATTATTTTAAAAAAAAAATCTTGTTTTACCTCATCCTCTTACTATGTTAAGTTCATACATAAGAACTTATTTTTATTTTATGTTTATGCAAAAATTTATTATTATTATGCTGTGTTTATGTAGGAGAGAGAAAAAAAAACATGGTGTATATGATGAAATGTTTAAGTTTGTAAAAGAAAAATGAGGGTTATATATATTTTTATTAATAATAAGTATGGTAAAGCAGTAAAACAGTAAAACACGAAGGGGGGTGAGGGTGGATGGGGACCCTCTGGTGGCTGTTTGCTGTAGTGTCTTACTGCCTTATTGCTTTATGGTCCCTAAAATCATGTTTTTCGTGGAAATTTAACAACTTTTTTTTCTAGAAACAATGTTTTTTCAAAAATGTTTTTCAAAAAACAAAAATGTTTTTCCAAAAACAAAAATGTTTTTCATCAAAAGAAAATGTTTTTCAAAAAACAAAAATGTTTTTCATCAAAAGAAAATGTTTTTCGAAAAAACAAAAATGTTTTTCAAAAACCATTTGTATTTAATACATGAAAAATGTAAATCTTATCCTTCAATATGAAAATTTAACTTTAACTTTAACTTTTTATCTATAACTTTAACTTTAACTTTGGTAATGAAACAGCTTTTCTATAAATAAAAGACCTGATTGAAATAAAAAAAAAAAATAAATAAAAATAAAAATGTAAGACTGTGTGTATACGAACTCTAACAAAATATACTCTTCTTCTTTCTCATTCTTCTTCTTCTTCTTCTTCTTCTTCTTCTTCTTCTTCTTCTTCTTCTTCGTCTTCTTCTTCTTCT
>JABUQX010013278.1:10000-27986 GCA_015478945.1 Trachelipus rathkii | reverse complement strand
ACGAGAGACGGCCTTGTAAGATAAAAGAACTTCCAGGTTAACAACACACCCTCATGTAAGACACCAATGCACTCAAGAATCAGTCCTTTCTATCCATCAGCGATTTAATTGCACCAGCCAGAAGTCTGATCACAGTTCTCTTTCTTGAAGCTTTTCCAAACAATTCGTTAAAACAGGTATCCAGTAGCCTTTTAGCTCCTGACAGAATCTTTCAAGCGATGTTTTCATACTACAAGCTCTTTCATGGTTGTTCTCTTATCTGTTGGTGCTTATAGAGAGGGCTTTCAGGCTTCTCAAGGTGTTTCATGATGCTTATGGTGAGTGTTTTCAGACTTCACAAGGTCTTTCATGGTTGTTCCCTCCTCTATTAGTGTTCTTGGTGAGTGTTTCCGTTTTCACAAAGGTTCCTGATGCGTCTTTATCTTCCTGGTCGTAGACCATGTGCGAACATTACTCTTGTCATGCTCTTTCATCAGGTTATTGCTGTGGTTCTCACAATGGTAACTCGCTATTTTTAAAGACTTTAACCAGAAGTAGTATAAAAAATCCAACAACGTAGAGAGATGGAGAACAACCAAGAAAAAAATGAGAAGACCTGAGACTATAGAGAAGAAACAAGGAGACCTGTTACCAAGGAAAAGACCAAAGAGAAGACCCAGGAACAAATAGAAGTGAAAAGAGAAAGGAAAAACACAGCAGCAAAAACATTAATTTTCCTGAAGCTTTAACTGTGCATTTTCACATTTCACATGTAGAAAAAACAAATTATATTATTATTATTATTATTATTATTATTATTTATTATTATTATTATTATTATTATTATTATTATTATTATTATTATTATTATTATTATTATTATTATTATTATTATTATTATTATTATTATTATTATTATTTTTTTATTATTATATTATTATTATTATAAATATTATATTCAATATTATTATTTTATTATTATTATTATTTTTGTTATTTTATTATTATTTTTATTATTATTACTATTATTTTATTTTTATCATTACTTTAAAGCAGTTCGTGAAACAAACGTTGTACTTGAAACTTGAAAAACAAATTATGCTTTTATTATTATTATTATTATTATATTATTATTATTATTATTATTATTATTATTATTATTATTATTATTATCATTATTATTATTATTTTATTTTTATCATTAAGTTACAGCAGCTCGTAAAAAACAAACGCTGAACGTAAAACTTCTCGAATTCAAAATTCGCAACAGTTTGTGGTTAAAGATTAAAAACAAATTATGCCTTTATTACTATTTTATTATTATTATTATTATTATTATTATTATTATTATTATTATTATTATTATTATTATTAAATTATTGCTTATTATAAATTATTATTATTATTATTATTATTATTATTATTATTATTATTATTATTATTATTATTATTATTATTATTATTATTATTATTATTATTATTATTATTATTATTATTTTATTATTATTTTTATTATTATTATTATTATTATATTATTATTATTATTATTATTATTATTGTTATTTATATATTATTATTATTATTATATTATTATATTATTATGTTTTATTATTATTATTATTATTATTATTATTATTATTATTATTATTATTATTATTATTATTTCTATTTTATTTTAAAAAAGTTGAAAGAACATTTTGCATTTATAGAAAACAAATCAAGGTTCTATTAAAAGTTGTTTGAAATTTTTATTAGAAATACATTTTAAGATGGCGTAACTCCTTAAGGTACTAAGGTAAATAACCCCGATGTGGTGGTGCCAACTCAGCTGTTACGTGCTCGAACCTTAGCGCTTTAAGCCTTTTCATCTTTAAGGAATGTAAAAAAACGTTTTTACATACCCTAAAGTCGTTAGTACATAAGGACGTTTAGCAAATAGACCGGAAGTGACCCCTCCCCCTCCTCTTGGCGGAACGTCTTTACGTCTTTTCGCCTTTAAGGTATGTAAAAACACCTTTTTAATACACTAAAGCCGTAAGTCCGTAAGGATGTTTAGCAAATAGACCGGAAGTGACCCCGCCCCTCCTCTTGGCGGAACGTCTTTACGTCTTTACGTCATTACGTCATTACGTCTTTACGTCTTTACGTCTTTACGTCTTTACGTCTTTACGTCTTTACGCCTTTACGTTCTTACGTCTTTATTATATAAATATATTACTGTTAATCTGATGGCACACACACATTATCTACAAACGTAAGTTGATAAGGCAGAAAACAAGCCATAGCAAAACAGCACAAATATGATAACAGCATAGAAACAGAACTAAATATATTTTAATCTAAAACATTTTGGCTCAGTGAGACCTTTCGAGTTGCTAAGGAAGAAATGATTTACCTTCTTGTGAATGGATGGAGTAAACCATTTCTCCACGAACGCCGATCCCGTGATTAGATGTAATGTCCCGCGTCACCACCCAGTCTGTATTGTGATTAGATGAGCATTTCTTGTCCCTTATACATGTATTTTTATGATTAGAAGAAAATTAGCTTAGCTCTTTAAACTTGTATTTGAACAGGAATGCTATGTTATCTTGTAGGTCTAACTCATTTTAAAACTATTGTCGCTCCAGCTGTTAAACAGTGAACAAGTTCTCTGCTCTGTCTTAAAAGTGTTCTATTTTCACTAAGTGTATATCATGATTCGCCTTAGCAGATATAACTCCATATACAAGACCATTATTATAATGGGAAATTAAGATCCCCGGAAAGGTTTATCTATATAAAAGAAACCCCAACGGTTCTGAATTTTTCACGTGTGCTAATCATTCCCATAATTATAGAAAAAAAAAAAAAAAAAAATACCAAACGGTTTTTATGACCAAGGCTAATTACTTATATATGTTAAAACACACTGAAGACTGGCTTCTGGAGTACTTTAAACCAAACCCTGTTTTAAACTGGTCAAAAACAGTTATTAGTCAGAGCGAAGAAACCAAGACCAAGCAACTTACTCTAACTTTTTCTAAACATCTAAACACAATCAGAATGGAAGTTAGATTATGGGAGAGGTGTAATGGAGCAGAAGTATTTGAACGTACATCATATGGATTCTATATTTCAGGCATATCTCAGGTGAAATATATGTCAGAGGTACGCAGACGGGTGATAATGCAGATGAAGAAAACGGCTGTGTTATCTAATTATGTAACCGTCGTGCATTATATGCTATACCAGGAATACTACGCGTTTAAGAAAATGCTGGCCGATGACCCTGATCTCATCATTGAACCCTTCCTAACTTCTATAGATGTACAGAAATTCATCTATCTACTTAAAAAACAATGGCAAGAAAGTATTTATGCTACTGATTCAGAATGTAAACATACTATGATATCTGAGAGGAAACTTTTTACATATGTGCTATCGGATGGTGTTGACCAGAAAAGAAGTTATCTATTGGATTACGATATAAATGACTGGCATATTTGTAAAGATTTAGAGCGTTTTAACTTGAAGGCCTCATAAAGCTCCAATGAATGTTTAGAGTGATGTTATATATTTAATAATATTGTAAATATATTTAATATTCTTGTAAATATATATATATATATATAAATATATATAATATATAGATATATATAATATATATATATATAAATATATTATAATATAAATATATATATATATATATATATATATATATATATATATATATATATATATATATATTATATAATATATATTTATATATTTATATATATATTTATATATAATATATATATATATATATATATATAGTATATATATATATATATATATATATATATATATATATATATATATATATATATAATATATATATATATATATATATATATATAATAAATATATAATATATATATATATATATATATATATAATAATATAATATATATATATATATATATATATTATATTATTTATATATATATAATATAATATATATATATATATTATATATATAGATATATATATAGTATATATAATATATATATATATATATATATATATTAAATATGTATGTCAATGATTATTTAATTTCTAATTATGTAATAAAGGTTTTAAAATGAGCAAGATGTTTTTACTATCCTTAAATATTATTTCCATATATATATATATATATATAATATATATATATATATATATCTATATAATATATATATATATTATATATATATATATTATATATATATATATATATATATATATATATATATATATGCTCTCACACTGTTTCAGAAGTTACATTGTACTTCGAGCACTCTAGGCAGTATGGATGTAGATTGAAATTCATGTTCTTACAGGTCCAGTGACATGCATGGTGGCTGGACCTGCAGGGCTTTTGTAAAACCTTCTTGCTATTAACATTCTTAAGGCAAGCTAAAATTTTTTGAGCAGACCCCTGCGAAATAATCTGGTTGTTTACAGTGTATTTCAAGAAGAAGTTTAATGAATATAAAGATTGCAAGTAGAATTCCATGAAGGCATATATGATATTAAATCATTGAATAATGTGCAAGGCCATAAAGTTATAGTGTTGGACGACATGCTACACAAGCTAAACGAAGATATAGCCGAAACGTTTACGGTGTACTCGCATCATTTAAATATCTCTGTATTTTTCATACACAGAACATTTTTCATCAAAGCAAACATATGAGGACTGTTTTCTTTAAATACACAGTATCTAATTCTGTTTGGACAGAGAAGAGATATGAGCCAGGTCATTGTATTGGGTACTCAGATGTTCCCACTAGCCAGAAAGAGTTCCTGAAAGTTTATTAAGAAGTTACATCAATCCCCTACGGCAACTTACTGTGTGAACTTCATTATAGGAGCACGCTATAGAGTTACTGCTCCGGAACCAACATTCTGCCGCATAAGATAGAAACAGTGTACAATCCTGAATAATGATGCTTTAGTTGTGATATTACTCTTAGAAAAAGATTTAATAAGATGAAAACCATCTTGAAAAGCCGTTAACTTAATCGTGAGGATGAAAGAAATTCGTACAGTGTGTATGCGAGCTTTGTTTGAATCTTATTAAAAGGTAATGTTCCTTATTAACAGGCCGGCAGAAGGTGAAACCTACGGCCAACATAGAAGAACACCATTAAAAAGTCTTCCGTAACACAAAAACATCTGAAAAATAAAAAGAAGCTGTTACAAAAGTGGGTTGGTCATTCCTACTCTACTTCTCTTCAGTCATTGCTCCTTCTGATTGCAAATGGATATCTGCATTAATGAAAGAAGGGGGTTGGCACTTCGTATAATGAATATGAGCAAAATGAAGGAATATACTTCTTCAGGGCTGAATCAACCAACCTCAAACCCCAGTAACACATCTCATGCAACGCCACCCTCTCTACAAGCCCTACCGAGCATTCATCAGTTTTATCAACAGAATCAGCAACTCCTGATTGATCCACCGAATCACCAGCAAACTCTACCTTTCAGTTTATACGATCCTAAAGTCGACCAGATAAACAATTACGAGAAAGAAGTGTATCGGATATTAAAATTCAGACATTAATATTCCACGAGAACGTATCTTATACCACGAGCCCATCCACAAATTATTAAACCTCAAAGACTTACATCTACATACAGCACTAAATAAGACGTTCGCAGAGGATTCAAATTTACCACCAGATGTAAAACCTGAAGTGAAGAAAGAAGATAACTTTAAAAATATCCTGGAGGAGAGCTTACCAAATAAGGTTCGCAAATCAGGGATACCGTTATATAATATTTTAAAAGAACAATTAACATGGAATGAATTAGATCAAATTATTATCGATGATGAAGTAGTTAAAGGTTCAAATATTGTGGACTTGATAGCAGATCTCTCACGCGATTGGAAGAAGGGTGCTGTAGTTGGATGGCCATCCATTCAAACCAAAGAGCTTCAGACTAAAATTTTCCCCGTTACTTAATCTGAACACGGCGCAGATTAGCCCAGACTTGGATAATATTTCTAAGACACCAAGACCCGATTCTAGTCCTTCAGGTTCGTCTTCTGCTTCAGATAAACTCAAACGTGTGGTCAAAGGAAGAATGAGAAAAGTACCCTACCCTAAGCTTAAGTGGATTAATTCTTAGCTCAGCATTATTATTTATTATTTATTATTAATATTATTATTATTATTATTATTATAGTATTATTATTATTATTATTATTGTATTATTATTTTATTATTATTTATTATTATTAGTTATGATTATTATTATTATTATTTATTATTATTATTAGCATATATATATATATATATATATAATATATATATAATAATATATATAATATATATATATATATAATATATATATATATATATATATATAATATATATAATATATATATATATATTATATTATATATATATATAACTTTTTATTTACGTATAATGCTGTCTGCCGGTTAAAAAAAATATACCATATATACATCGCGTTTTATAACTCCTTCTAGTAATAATATATATATATATATAATATATATATTATATATATATAATATATATATTATATAATATATATATATATATAATAATATATATATAATAAATCCTTTTATAAATATATATATATATATATATATATATATATATCAAGTAAAACCCTATTAATGTAAAATTACTTTAATATATACATAATTTAATTAAAAATAATATATTAAAACATATGGGGAATGGGGAACCTATCACTTAGAGAGGCCTTTCAGTCTTTGTTGACTTTATTCAATCTAAATTGAATAAAGTCAACAAAGACTGAAAGGCCTCTCTAAGTGATAGGTTCCCCATTCCCCATTCCATGTGTTTTAATGCATTATTTTTAATTAAATTATGTATATATTAAAGTAATTTTACATTTAATAGGGGTTTTACTGATATAACTATTGTACTGCGTGTCTGCAGAATAAAGTTATATATATATATATATATATATATATATATATATATATATATATATATATATATATATATATATATAAATAATATATTAGATATTTAATATATATATATTATAGTATTATAATATTATATATATATATATTATATATATATATATGATATTATATATATATATATATAATATATATATATATATATATATATATATAATAAAAGTTTTTACTTATGTTAGTATCCAGAATGGAGGCGAAGGAGGTGGTTGATAAATATTATTACAGTGTGAAGGAGCCTAATAGTTATGGTGGCTTCGCAAGGGTTTGCCTGAGTACGGACATTGGAAAAAAAAAGCTGAAATCATATTTAGAGGGTGAGGAAGCTTTCAATCTACATAAACCTATTCGTAGAAAATTTCCCACATGGAAAACCATAGCCAACCTCCTCGACAGTGTATGACAATTAGACGTCTGAAATGGTTAAATATAGGTCGTGCAACGATGGGTACCAATACATATTTTTACCTTGATGTGCATTCTAGATTCTTATGGTTAAACCTATTAAAAGATAAAAAGTCAGATACTGTAACTGAGGTTTTGTGAGAAATTATACAGGTTGACAGGCAGTGGCCCAAGATGCTATGGACGGATAAAGGCTCTTAATATCTGTGCCGAGAATTTTAAGAATTAGCTAAAGAGTATGACATAGGTTATTGCAACACATTTTCGGTAAACAAAGCTGCTATAGTTGAAAGAGTTCAACGCACTATCAAAGAGAAAATGCATCGATACTTCACCCGAATGAATACTTTTAAGTACATTGACATATTACAAGATCTTGCTCACTCTTATAATAGATCGTTTCATAGAACTATAAAATCTACCCCTGTAGAAATGTTGAAATTAAAGCCTGCGACCAGCAGCAACAACAACAACAACAAAATTAAAAAAATATTAAAGATAATTTAGGTGTACCTGGGTGATTTGTAAGAGTTTCCAGAGAGACAGAAAGGTTTAGGAAAGGCTACGAATCAGGGTGGTCAACAGAGGTTTTCAAAGTTCATAATATCCGGGACTTCCCTGCTGACGGTTTAAAATTATATTATTTGGAGGATTTAGATGGTGAAAAGATAAAAGGAGGTTTTTATAAACAGGAGATCCAGAAAATACGCTTCAATCCTGAAAGTAATGTATATAAAATTGAAAAGATATTAGGTTCAAAAGGTAGGGGGAGAAATAAACAGTATTTGGTAAAATGGGTAGGGTACCCTGCTAAGTTTAATTCCTATATAAAAGCAAGTGAAATTAAGAATTATTAATCAGTGTTCATCGTAATCATGGAGAGTGCAGATCACTTCTATTTAACTCTGCCTTCATCGGCTTCGTTGAATCTACATCCTGATAATAAACTCTCTGATTTCACAACCGAATTAATGAATCCTGTTGAGATTGAAAGAGACTTATATGAAGTAGGGCTGCGTGAAATTGTATTAAACGCTAAAATGGAGAATATTCACCATAATCTATACTGGATGTTGGTTTACAGAAGTGTAGAATGTGTTGAAACTATATTAGAAGTGAGAAACACAGGTGACCTGAACCGTGCTACGAATGGAACAAAAGAATATTTATGCAAAAAATTTGTATTGAGAAAATGGTATTTTAAATCTATGATATGTTCAGTTATTTAAATACACTTTTTACGACCAGTAATATGTGTAGAGACCTAATTTACAACACAGCTATTCAACCCTCTGAAGATGAAGTATTAATCACATTGAGATCGACAGCCGGTATTAACCTTAGAAATAACGATGTGTTTTTTCTCAGGAGGTCACCATGGCAGCGAAAGCATGTCCATGAGCGCTATGGGTGGCTAGACATCCTATATGATATCCCTACTATGCTAAAAAAGGGTTATGCGCTCAGTAGAAAATCATCGTGTATCTAGGGTGGAACTAATCAACGAACAAGACAAGGTATTACATTATACACGCATACCCTCCGAAATGCTCAAACACCCGGGAATGGCATATGTTTACACTGATATAGTGGACCATCAATATGTAGGGGACATTACAGCTCCTCTGTTAAGAGTAGTGTATTTTTTTTAAAGAGAGTAGAGTAATAACATTCCCCAATGTTCATTATCTTGCGTTGAGTAGATCCCAAATCGGTTCTATAAGAGTATATATAAAGGATGTAGAAGGAAGGCCTTACCAATTCACGAGTGGAAAACTATTGTGTAAAGTCCATATTAGAAAGAAGCATCGCTTCAACTATAACATGATGGAATATTTTTTAAGCAGTTTTGAAAATCTCATCTATACGCTACTGGAAATCCTTCAAGAAATAGACGCAGCTGAAAGATATATAAGGGTATAAACAACTAAATTATTTCATTCATTAACACAATCTTACAGTGTAAAGATAGTATAAGAAAGAAGCTCCGACAATAATAGTAATGAATAGGGAGAGAGTATTCGTAGGGTCAAAATTACAAAGGGGGTACGGTCTTGGCGGATTATTCACTAAATTATGGAGAAGCACACTGCCCATGTTTATAAGAGGTGGTGAATATTTAGGTAAGAAAGCTATAAGAACAGGCATGCAACTATACAAGATTTAGCGGGAGGCGAAAATCCCCGTGTATCATTAAAAAGACGAATTGCTGATGTTTCTGATGAGATGCTGGATGACGTTAAGAACCGAATAAGACGTAAAATGACAGGTCATGTTAAGGCGCAAGTTAAAGGATGTAGGAAGGTAACATACAGGAAAAAACCTAAGGCTAAAAGACCTCTGAAGAAAAAATCTAAGGCTAAAAGACCTCTCAAGAAAAAGCCTAAGGATAAAAGACCTCTTACGAGAAAATGCATTGATGTATTTGTTATTAAACTACTCAAAGACATCTTTCACCTAAAAGCTTGATACCATGCAGCTATCCTGTATATAAGGAGCGCATAGCCGCTAACCTATTCATTAGACCTTCAACCTCCACAGTGGAAAGATGCCTTTCCTTCATCCTAGCCCAGACTGCTGCAAGACCGAATTGGATCTCTTCTCTATGAGCCCTACCCAGATTAGCGTGAGCGAAACCAATTTCACAGCATAAACCCAACTCATTCAGATCACCCGCACCGATGTTCCTCTAGAGTTCAATATTCCAGGCACTTCAGACCAGTATCTAGATCAATCCAATGTGTTTTTATATTTTAAGAGAAATTGACAAAGCCTGATGGGACAGATCTTCCCTCCGCTAACGATCACATATTGTATACAGAGTCAAAAATTCCTGTATACTTGTTTTAATCAGATTGACGTTTATCTCAATGAAACTTTACTCGGGGAGACAGCAGCTAATTATACTTATAGAAGTTACATAGAGCATTTACTAAACTTTTCAGACGATGCTAAACAATCTCATCTTCAATCATGTGGTTTTTATAGTTTCAAAGACGAGGCTGCACACATAGATAAAGCGGCTAAAGTTATAAATAACACATGAATTTTACGGCCGTTTAAATGGTGATATCTTCTCTCAAGAAAGACTTATTCTACCGCTGTAGATACTAGAATCCGCTTAACCAGATCAAGTCCTAAATTCGCACTTAAAATAAAAAGTAAACCTGCTGCTACGACTGTATGTCCAGAGCCTGTTTTCAAGTTGTTAGAGGCTTTTCTCTATGTTAGAAAGGTGAAATTATTTCCCCAGAGACACTTGGAAATTGAGAAATCGCTTTTGACCACTACAGCTAAGTATCCCATCAGAAGAGTTGAAACCAAAGTATTTAATTTTACGCATGGATTATCGAGTATCAATATCCCCAACATTGTTAACGGGAATCTGCCACAGAAAGTAATAATAGGAATTGTCGAACATGAAGCATACTCTGGGAATTATAAAAATCCCCTTATAAATTCTCCCCTTTTGGACTTAGAGGTATCAGTCTACATGTAAATGGACAACCTTATGGACGTGACTATGAAATGTTATACAATGGGGCACAATCTCTATGTTCGAGACCTTTTTACGATCTAATAGCTAATACTGTTTCATGCGGTGACAGCGGAACGGGGGTAAATCTTGAAGAATACGCAAAGAATAGTAATTTATATGCTTACGACCTTAGTGCAGACCTTTCAGCTTGTAACGCAAGTCATTTAAACATTTTGAGAAAGGGGACATTAGGCCTAAGTCTCTCATTTAGTGGAAGTCTACAATCATCTATCACTGTTGTTGTTTACCTGGAACATTCTCACCTCATTGAAATTGAAAGTGTACGCAACGTGCTTTTGAATTATTAAAGATGAATGAAGAAGAAATAAAAACTATGTTTAAAAACGACCCTCGATTTTTAGGAGTATTTCCATTAATAAAGTAGACTCTGTGAAACTAGAGAAGAATACCGGATTCGTATTCAACACTTCATCTCGACATGTGACATCAGGAGGACATTGGTTTTCTATTTACAGGAAGAAAAATGGAGCTGATTACCTGATTGATTCTTTGGATTTAAAATTTATTTTGAATAATCATTATATCATTTCATTTTTAAAATATAATAATTTTCATTATATAAAAATTATGTCTTACGGCCTGTTCAACCATCATACTCTAATTTATGTGGAATCTATTGTATTTATTTCATTACATGTTTTTTTTTTACAGTCAACCACCACTCACGGGCTGGGCCCTTTTCAAGGAGGCGGCAGATGATAAAACATCCCCAGCTTAACGAAAATCTCTCAGGTGAGCGCAGACGTGGGCTTTAAAGAGGGGAAGATTAAAAACAGTTGGAAAAACAGAAGGAGGCAAGGAGTTCCACAGAACAGAAGTAGCTGGAAAGAAAGAGGCACCACGACGAACAAGTCTGGGGTTTTCAATACTCACGCAACATTCATGCGAGAGCAAGGCACGCCTTGTGATACGAAGGCGACGCAAGGGTGGTGGAATGCAAGAGGTCAGCTCCCCCGAGCACTTGCCACCGTAGTACCTATAGAAAAGAGATAGTGCGCCAACGTCACGTCGCAGAGATAGAGGGTCAAGGGAGTTTGAAAGAAGGGGACAGTTTATTAGTCTCTCTTAGCTTTAGACTCAACCCTATCCAATAGAAGGGTGGAGCCGGAGCCCCCCCAGATGTGAGAACAGTACTCCATACAAGGGCGAATAAGGCCCTTATATAACTGGATAAGTGTTAGAGGAAAAAATTCCGCAACATGAAAGAACCTCAGCTGTCTTGAAAGGCCACCTAGCAAAAACCATTGTAATATTGAGGTTTCCAAGGACAATTTTGTTTATGGTGAGACCAAGAGATGTTTATTGGTTATCACTAATGAGCGTTAGAGCCGTCGATCGAAGAAAATAGGAAGGTTGGGAGGTGTTTTTGAGGGGGAGATATAAAGAAGTTGAGTTTTTAAAGAGTTGAATTTTACAAGGTTGCGGTGACTCCACCGGGAAATCCCATCCAGATCGGCAAGAATAAAATCAGAAAGCAGAAGACGAGAGGCAGCTCTAGATGCAAAGAGGGAGCAGATTTGAAATAGGTATGGAAAAATGGAGAGTTGAGTCATGGCATAAGAGTGACCAGAGTTAGAAGTACAGCTGAGGAGATCGTTGATGAAAAGTAGGAATAAAGTTGGAGATAAAACAGAACTTGAGGAACACCACAATTAACAGTAAACAGGAAGAAGTCTCCTTCAACGAGTGCTGATATGGAGCGATCAGAGAGAAAACTAGACATGAGTAAGCCAAAGAGAAGGAGGTAACCCAAAGGAAGGGAGCTTCGAGAGTAGCGAAGCTTGCCATACCGGTCAAAGCTTTGGATATTGTCAAGCCCACCACGCAAAACTCCCCATAGTCCCTAAGAGCAAAATACCATAAATTACTAAGATAGGCAAAATATGTCACCAGTTGACCTCAAGCGTTGAAAGCCATGCTGATGATCTGAAAAATGGAATGAGGACTTCTGATGATCCATGAAATAAGAAATTAAGGAGAGTTTCAAAAACTTTAGATAAAATTACAAGTGAGAGCTTAGGCGATAGTTGAAGGATCAATAACGGATACCTTGTTTTCGGGATCGCGCTTCCAGCACGAGGAAAAGTATTAGATGTTAATAAGACATAGAGAGTAGAGCGAAAAAAGGACCGGCGCCAGTTTCAGAAGCACACTCCCCAAAACACGGGAGGAGGAATGCCATCCGCGGCCACTAGCCTTCCTGGCAATTCATAGATCTCAGAATCTCATTGCACACGATCATGTGTGATCACAGTAAGGGCATGTGAAACCTGAGAAGGAGAAGGAGGAGTAAGAGGGGGGCCAGAATCGTTCAGAGTAAAATCAGAGAAAAAAGGAGGCGAAGAGATTAGCCTTTTCAGAAGGATAGTTAGCTACAGAACCGTCAGAGCGAATAAGGGGAGGAAAGGCAGATTTACAAAAGTTGTTAGAGATATTTTTGGCAAGAGGCCAGAAATTTTTATCAGTAGGAGAACCAAGGAGGTTGGCGCACTTTCTTTTAATGAAAGCGCGCTTAGCCTGTCGAATAGTATCCCTGCAACGATTCCGAGCAGAATGAAAATTAGTAAGAGTGATAGGAGAACGAGAGTTTTTTCCATGCCCGATACGCAATGTCTCTCTCCTGAATGGCGCGATAGAAAAAGCTCCATTGAACCATGGATTTTGAGGAGAAAAAGATTTAGTTGAAGATGGAATGAACCTGCTCATCCCATCGGTGATTACGGCCCCTACCTTTTCAGCGGCGACCGAAGCATCCTCCGAGTCAAAGCAGGATTCATTCCAAGAGTAGTTAGCCAAAAAACGACGCAATGCCCCCCAATTAGCCCGATTAAAGTGCCAGAAATTACGCTTAGGGCATGGTGGAACTGCTGGAGAAAAAGTATTATAATTAAGAATTATAAGATGGGGTCAGAGCTTGATCGAATGGAGAAGATGTTGTATTATTAACGCAGAGGGTAGTTGGTGAAACATAAGTCGAGGCTTGTTCAAGAATTGCGTTAGGCGATCTGGGATATGTGTGCGGTTCCTTAATTAACTGTTCCAGAATCGTTGAGAATACATGAATGTTTTGGCCTCCTCCCCACTTGCATCAGTGTGGGAGCTATCCTAAATCAAATTCAGTGTGCCGTGTACGCTGCAGTCCCCTAATTAGAGAACCTCAGCATTGATGGAAGAAGTAACAGTCTCATGAGAGTAGTAAGAGGTCAAAAAGAACGTGAAAATCTGTTCCATTAGGGGATACAGAAGCAAAACACACAAGATAATGATAGTAGTAGGAGAAAGATTTTATGTCCTATAGAACATCGAAGTTAGGAGATTCAAGATTCTCGAGACGTGTTACAGGAATATTTATATTTATATAGGCACAGACTCCATCATTCAGTACGGAAATTATAGAAAAAAGTTATAGTTGGAGATATTAAGTTTATTTAAAAAGAATCCCTGCCAGTATTCATGTATGCTTTAACGAATTTGTAAATATATTCGATACTAAAAATTTGTATGTCAATGATTATATAGTTTCAAATTATGTTGTAAATACCTTAAAATAAAAAAAACATACATTTACTATCCTTAAAACTTATTCATATATATATATATATATATATATATATATATATAGTTATAAACCTCTATATATATATATATATATATATATATTAATTAATATATATAATATATATAATATATATAATATATATAATATATATATATATATATTTATATATATATATATATATATATATATATATTATATATATTAATATATATATATATATAATATATAAATATATATATATATATACAATATATATATATATATATATATACAATATATATAGATAAATATATATATATATATAATATATATATATATATATATATATATATATATATATATATATATAATATATATATATATATCTATAAAATTATTTATATTTAAAAAATATATATATATATATATATATATATATATATATATATATATATATATATATATATATATATATATATATATATATATATATATATATATATATATAAATAATAAAAATTTAAAAAAATATAAATCTACAAAGACAAAGTTTCAGGAAAATTCATGCTTTATGACGTCACGAGTTTAAAGGGGATATGGGACCAATGTACGAATATGATATTCAGTAGCGAACTGAACGGTGCGGCGTTAACAGCTCTTGTCCTTGTAATACATTTTAAAAGTTGTAGCTATGGGTGTTATAACATATATTCAAAAGTGGTGGTTTATTTTAAAATCCTGGTACACATGTGTTAATTACACATCCGATTTTTCAACTAAACACCCTTACACACATCGTGATCCTTCTAAGTTGCGTATTGTCTGTGCATCAGATAATGTTCACGGCCATCGAATGCGTGCCTCAGCTGCAGTGAAGGAAGGGCATGAAACTATATACTTCGATATAACATTAAAGTATAATAACAGGATACCCATACTGGATGGTCATATGGAGAAAATTTACGGAGACCAGTCGTGTATATAAAACATTTACAGTCAATGCAGAACGATTTAAAATACAGATCCTCCTCCCAATCCATCTAAAGGTTTCATCTAAGATACGTCTTTTGACTGATCAAGATCTTGATGAGCGTGCAAAAAAAAGAGCTTGATTAAGGGGACTCTGTACTTGCCCAACCCGTACTTTTTAGGGTAAAAATAAAAAAAATTACTTTTTTTTATTACTATATTTGTTAGAAAATTCCCTCCTCTACATCATGGTGTAATTTTTGTTTCAAAATTCCGAAAGGTTTTTAAGATACAGGATATTTTCCATAGGGGTGTCAAACTAAAAAATTTCATTTCCAAGTTCGAAATTGCAATTCAACTTTCCAGGATCTTTCCAGGTTTTATTCACATTTTATAATAAATTAAACTTTTCCTTTTCGCAAACACAACCCAAGATCAGGCTCCTTCTCAATCATATAAATGTAGTCAGAGTCGGAGCAGGAGCCGGAGCCGGACCCGGAGCCGGAGCCGGAGGTAGAGCCAAAAAACAAATTTTTAAAAAAATTTTGCAGGTGAAAATATATCTGCAAAGATGGAGCTAAACAATTTTGAAAAGGAGCCGGAGCCGAGCCGAAGTGGAGTCAGAGGAGCTAGAGCCAGAGCCGGAGCCGGAGCCGGAACCAAATTATAAATTTTTTTTAAAGAAATTGTTTTTGCAAGTAAAAATACTTCTGCAAAGTCGAAGCTGAACTATTCTGAAATGGAAACGGTGTCGGAGCTGGAGCCGGAGTCGGAGCCAGAGTCGGAGTCGGAGTCGGAGCAGGAGCTTAAAAACCAATTTTTTATTAATTTTGCAGGTGAAAATAATTTTACAAAGTTGGAGCTGAACAATTTTGAAAAGGAGCCGGAGCCGGAGCCGGAGCCGGAGCCGGAGCCGGAGCCGGAGCCGGAGCCGGAGCCGGAGCCGGAGCCAAAGTATAATTTTTTTTTTAAATTGTTTTTGCAGGTAAAAATACTTCTGCAAAGTCGGAGCTGAACTATTCTGAAATGGAGCCAGAGCCGGAGCCGGAGTCGGAGTCGGAGTCGGAGCCGGATCTAAAGAACAAACTTTTTTCAAGAAAATTTTTGCAGATGAAAGTAATTCAACAAAGTTGGAGATGAACAATTTTTGAAAAGGAGCCGGAGCCGGATGAAAGGAGCCGGAAGCCGGAGCCGGGCCGGAGCTGGGCCGGAGCCGGAGGTAAAGTATAAATTTTTTTAAAAGAAATTGTTTTTGCAGGTAAAAATACTTCTGCAAAGTCGGAGCTGAACTATTCTGAAATGGAAACGAAGTTGGAGCTGAAGCCAGAGCTGGAGCTGGAGCCGGAGCCGGAGCCGGAGCCGGAGCCGGAGCTCGATCTGAAGAACAAATTTTTTTCAAGAATTTTTTTTGCAGATGAAAGTAATTTTACAAAGTTGGAACTTGGAAACAATTTCTAAAAGGAAGCCGGAAGCCGAGCCGGAGGGCCGGAGCGATGGAGCCGGAGCCGGAGGTAAAGTATATTATTTTTTTAAAGAAATTTGTTTTTGCAAGTTAAAAAAACTTCTGCAAAGTCGGAGCTTGAACTATTCCGAAAGGGAAACGAAGGTCGGAGCTGAAACCGGAGCCGGAGTCGGAGCCGGAGCCGGAGCCGGAGCCGGAGCCGGAGCCGGAGCCGGAGGCGGAGCCGGAGGCGGAGCTTGAAGAAAAAATTTTTGCAATTGAAAGTAATTCTTTGAAGTTGAGCGAACAAATTGTTGAAAAGGAGCTGGACCGGAGCGGATTCCGGAGCCGGTATGCAGGAGCCGGAGTATTAAATTCTTGTTTAAATAATCTTTGGCAAGTAAATTATTTCCGCAAAGTCGCGAGCTGAACTATTTGAAACAGATACGGAGTTGTGACGGTTCGGTGGGTACGGTGCTGGTGCGGTCGGTGGCGGTGCGGTGCAGTGCTGTGCGTGCAGTTGCGGTGCGGTGAGTGCGGTGCGGTTGATTGAATAAAAACTTTTACTGCGGTTCGTGGTGCCCTTATTTAGGTGGGGTGGGTGAGGTGAGGTGCGTAATATCTTTTACTTTCTGTAAAAAAGAAAAAAAATCATTCAACATCTTTATAGGCGTTTTCTCAAAAACACTTTTTTTTCCATATCAGCTGACAAAAAAATTCATTAAAAAAACTTTTCAGTCTCTAACTTTAAAATTTTCCAGGATCATTATATACATATATAGACGAAGATTCTCACGAAGTTTTATTTAGATTGAAAATGTGGGTTGGTGTCAGACACGTTTGAAGTGATGACTTTGAAAAAAAAAATTGAAATTTTGAAATTAAAATTGGATAAATGATGTTACCAATTTTTTTTATTGAATTTCCAAAGGACAAATGATTATTTCTCTTTGACCACACTTTATTCTAGAACTTTCGTGGAAAAATTATTAAAATATCTTAAAAAATAAAGTTTTTATATGGTTTTCAGTTAAAGTAGTAAAAATTCAATACTTGCCCCCTCCCCCCCATAAATTCCAAACCAGGAAGTCTATTGAA